>JASAND010005390.1:0-19502 GCA_030248195.1 Trissonchulus latispiculum
TTATTTGCATGAATTTCATTGTCATTGTCATTTTCATTGTCATTTTTCCTCTTATCAGGATTCATATTTGAAGCTGCGTACATTTAAGAGCTTGCCTCTGTTACAACTTTTTGTCACTCAGCGAAAGTTTTCGAATTATACCCATATTGTGGATTTTTGACAACATTTTCATTTTGACCATTTTTGCCCCATTTGAGGCTTCCGAACTCATTTTTCCTACACTTTTGGTGCGTTGGCTCAATTACAACTGTTTATCTGCTCAACAAGAGTTTTCGAATGATACCCATATTGTGGGTTTTTCCAGAACTTTTGATTTTGGCCCATTTGGCCGGTTTTGGCCATGTTTGACCCCTTTGAGGCCCCGTAACTCATTTTCTGTACATTTTGGGTGCTTTGGCCCTATTACAACTTTTTATCTACCCAACGAGAGCTTTCGAATGATACTTATATTGTGGTTTTTCCAGAACTTTTGATTTTGACCCATTTGGCCGGTTTTGGCCATTTTTGACCCCTTTCCGGCGCCGTAACCCATTTTCTGTACATTTTGGTGCTTTGGCCCTATTACAACGTTTTGTCTATGCAACGAGGGCTTTCGAATGATACCCATATGAGCCCAATTGGACAACTTTCAATTTTTACCATTTGCAGCATCACCGTATCGAGTACTTTCACCCTGGGTCGTACCGGGTCTCCCAGGAGATATACAAACCTCCAAGTCAAGCCCTTCAAAATGAGGTATCAACCACCTCTCTACCCCTTTCCAATCTCGAGATCTAGGGGTGGACACATTCAGCAAGAAATAATAATAATAAATAACAAGCTTATTTGCATGAATGGGTTGTCGCTGTCATTTTTCCTCTTATCAGGAGTTATATCTGAAGCTGCGTACATTTAAGAGCTTTGGCTCTACAACTTTTTACCCACTCAACGAGAGCTTTCGAATGATACCCATGTTGTGGGTTTTCGACAACTTTTAATTTTGACCCATTTTGACTCGTTTCGGCCATTTTTGCAACCTTTGAGGCTCTCTAACTCGTTTTTCCTACATTTTGGTGCGTTAGCGCTATTACAATTTTTTATATATTCAACGAGAGCTTTCGAATGATACTCATATAGAACGTTTTCGGTTACTTTCAGTTTTGACCCGTTTTGGCCGGTTTTGGCCATTTTTGACCCTTTGAGGCCGCGTAACTCATTTTCTGTACATTTTAGTGCTTTGGCTCTATTACAGCCTTTTATCTACACAACGAGAGCTTTCGAATGATACCCATGTTATGGGTTTTCGACAAATTTTAATTTTGACCCATTTGGCCGGTTTTGGCCATTTTTGACCCCTTTCAGGCTCCGTAACTCCTTTCCTATAAATTTTGGTGCTTTGGCCCTATTACAACCTTTTATCTACGCAACGAGAGCTTTCGAATGATACCCATATGAGCCCAATTGGACAAAATTCAGTTTTTACCATTTGCAGCATCACCGTATCGAGTACTTCACCCTGAGTTGTACCGGGTCGCCCAGGAGATATGCAAACCTCCAAGTCAAGCCCTTCAAAATGAGGTATCAACCACCTCTCTACCCCTTGCCAATCTCGAGATCTGGGGGTGGACACATTCGGCAAGAAATAATAATAAATAATAAATAAATAACGGACATACCCAACACAAAGGGTTGCCTTTTTGTGAAAAAGCGGCAACCCAATAATAATAACGGACATACCCAACACAAAGGGTTGTCTTTTTGTGAAAAAGCGGCAACCCAATAATTGACGTAATGAACAAATGTCAATGTTCGTAGTGTTGATGCCGGATCCTACCCAGTGCGCCACAAAATCCCTGTTGTATCTTTGTCCAATAATAAAAGACCACCAGGAATTCCAGAATAGTATTTAATAAATCCAATGAATAATGGAAGCAATAAATGTAGTTAAGGCCAGTAATAATAACGTAATAGCCGTAATAATGTAATAATGAAGTAACAGGCAGAGCAGAAATAAACAAAAAGAAGATAGTAAACGTAAACGTAATGCATAAATACACACATAAGTAAAGCAAAACAGCACGAACGGAAATAGTACAAACTGCTCTTTATATAATAGTAAGGAAGCTTCTAGAATGTTCCAGAAAGTTCGTCACTGCAATGGAAGCTTCTAGAAAGTTCTTCACTACTAGAAGTTTCCGGAATGTTCTACCAGTTTCTAGTAGCTTCTGGAATGTTCTCTACAACACCTCCCCACCTAGCCTGAAGTCAAGGTGAAGGCGAAAACTTTCTCGTTTGCTTCCGGGGACGTTTGGATCTCCGGGGATTATGGGGACCGTACTCCTGAGGACCAGTCGGTTGAACTGCCGGCTAGGAGGCAGAAGTTGAAGGTGACGCTACCTCCGGAGCCTGGTTTCGAATAGCCGTATTATCACCAGAGGTAATACCCACTGTTCTGGGAGTGGGGGTCATGCCAGGTTCCGTTTCATCTTCAGCAACGTAGCGCGACTGTAGCTGTTCGACGTGCCTTCTCCACGTAGGACCCCTAGGATGAACGCGGACATTCACTGTGCGAGTACCCTTTCGTTTCGTGACAACGGCAGGTGTCCAACGAGGTTCCTTATCTCGGTGTGGGCCGAAATATAAGGCGTAAAGTCGTCTTAAAGTCGTCGTAAAGTAAATGAGCGAAGTCTTGTTCCAGTACATCAATAGTTGCTTTGGCTGACACTGATTGTGTCGGATGGATGCAGGGATACTTGTTAATGCAGGATAATGTTCTACCAGATTCTAGTAGCTTCTGGAATGTTCTCTACGACAGATAACAACTGCGTATTGATTACATTGCCAATACAAGAGAAACGTTTTTCTTATATCTCATTCAATCCTTCATGTATTTTAAATTTAGAATGCAAGGCCATGTTTCAGAAAAAGGGAGTTTTCCGTTTCTAGCTTATTCTGAAAATCTGTGATTATCTGGATAATGTTCGTTGTCAATGCTATTGACATTTCTAACAGCGCTCTGCAAATGTTAGGCGCACGTGATTATTCTGGTTACGCTCATGACAAATCAATCTTCAGCCTGAAAACAAAACTGGAATTAACAGGAATTTGTGACATGACCAATAATAATAAATATGGAAACAGTATTAATTATTGCTTGGCTAGTTCGGTAGTCCAATTTAACTAATTAACTTTAACTAAATGATCATACATTTTTGTGTCTAACATTTGCGATCGCCAAGTGATTTATAATTACCGAAGCGCAGCCTCAACAATAAGTTAATTACCAGGCAACATAACCAACAGACCCGCTGTTTGACGGATTTCGCTACTTAGACGATTAGTTAGTCGACTCCTCAGTGGCTTCGGAGGCCCGTTGTTAGGCTACACCTTGCCAATTGTTAAGCAATTAGCTTTGCATTAATTCAGTCGTAACAGAGTTTGTGCATTATTGTGTTTGGGCATTAAAGAACAGTAACAAACTGAGCGGCGAAACGTCTGAAATTGTGATGCTTTGCATTTTGTGATTCCGAGGCAAGTTTACTAAAAGAAGATATTAACCTTTAGGTATCTTAGAATGATAAACAATTTTTCCAAAAGAGGCTGGTCACGTGCTGCACCAAATATACTGAATCAGATTGACCTCATTTGCAGTCTAGTAAACTAATTTAAATATAACAGTCTAGTACTATATACGAAAGGACTTTCCAAGTGGCTGCGTTCCGGAAAACGTCAATTAAACTATGCAATAAGCCGTAAACTTAAAATTGAAATAAAGACGTACTGTCGAGAAGCTATGCTGGGAACTCAGAGTATCTAGCAATGAGTTTCAAAAGTGTAAGTGGGAATCTTTCTTACACCTATAAGTCAAATGTGCAGGGGAGGCACACCTCAACTGAGTAAGTCAAGAATTTTTTGTGCTAATTAACCTTTATGGTTCAGCTTACACCAAACAGCAGAAAAAATGTTTCGAAAATTATTCTCTGCCTCCAAATCTGCTAAATTTTTCCAACTGCAGATGCTGTGGATGCAGGACCCCCTCTTTGAAATTTTGTGATTTATTTTTTGCCCAATATTTGCTCGTTGTAAAATGGAATTTAGTCCCAATTCTTTTAATAGATAGACCCATTTCTATTTTTGTAGGATGACAGCTTCTTCCAAGATCAAAGCGTTTGCCAATGCCACAACTATTCATGGCGTAGCAGAATTGGTCACATCAAAGAAAGGGCTCGTGAAAGTGATTTGGTTGACAGTGTTTCTTGCCTGTTTAGCCTTGGCTGTGTACCAGATAATTTTGAACGTAATGGAGTATACGACTAAACCTACATCGTTTCAAATTGGGAAGAATTTCCTTTACCAGTTTCCAAATGTGAGCATATGTTCCATTAGCTTTTTGGACAAATCAAAAATGATCAGCCTTGGCTTTACTGAGGACGAGTTTAACTATTTAGCCAACATTATTCAGCAAGCTGGAGACAGGAATTCCTACTCACAGGAAATTAGAGAAAGCTTCCTGGGAAAAGTAAAAAAGCTGAATCTCCACTCAACCCAGGAAATGTTCCAAAAGTTTGCCCAAAGTCCCATCAACGTCTTCGACATGGAGAAATTGAAAACCAACGGCATCGCTGAAGCGGAAGTTTTTGCGACCAGAGAGGGCGTCTGCTACAGAATGGTGAGCGAAAACTACGAAGGCAGGCTGGATGAAATGTCTCTATCCTCAATTTTGGGTCTGAGACAGTTCAGGCTGAATCTAACCGAACCTAGCGGAGTGACTGTCCGAGTTGGAGATGATGCAGCTTCATTCGAGTCGGAAATGATCTATCGAACCGATGAAATGTTCCATGAGGTTGTACTGGAAGTTGACTTTCAACAAAACGTGTACATTAACTCTGCGAGCAGTCCATGTCAGCTGCAGCCGCTGCGTGAGCGCGCCAGCTGCTCGATTAAGTGCAACCAAGAGGAAGATGTTTGCCTGCAGCGATGCGTTCCATTCACAGCGGCACAGCGTCGGTGGACTTCGAAGACTTCTGTGACGGTGTGAACGGACGAGCCCGATGGGATGTGACTCAGGAAGAATGCGAAAAGTGTGAAAATGTTAAGAAACTATGCTATACTGGATGCCTACCCTTCTGTGATTTTATGAGATACCAGGTTCGCAAGCTTGATCCTGGAATGGAGTATGACACTATCACCATCAAAGCTCTGAAAAATAGTCTCTACTATCGACAGGAAGAGGAATACTATGTCTATAGTACGGCAGGATTTCTCAGTAATTTGGGCGGAATTTTGTCACTCTTCACCGGAGCATCCGTCCTATCTCTGTTACAGCTGCTGTTTTTCTGGCTGATCAGCGAATCACAGGTGGAAGAAAACGGCAACGAAAAAACGTGATACTGACCAGAAACTCATTCATGAACGGCATGGACTTGATTTATTAGGATTTGTAATTCATGATTAGGACAATAAATGCACATTGAGACAGATATCAACATAGCTGCTTCAGCTTAGTACTCCTCCTCCCTTCATAGTTGAAACATTTCGGATGACAATCACTCAAAAGCCTTCAAAACTGTGCATTTCAATGTTTATTAGGTAATGAATTTGTTTAGCCTGACAACTAAATAGCAAATGACAAAAATACTTTTCTCTAAAGGCCTTTTCAAGAAAGGGTAGAGTAGTGTAGAGTAGAGTTAAAAACACCTATTTTAACTCACTTTAACTCCATTCAAGCTTGAGTTTCCCTATCTTAACTCTTTCATGAAAAGGACCGAGTTAATTTTAACTCTACTCTACTCTTTCTTGAAAAGGCCCTAAGATGCAGTAGTCTTTCTGTGGAGATTAGATCAGTCCGTCAGTTGCCAAGAAAATATTAGCACGCACACAAGGCTGAATTTAGACCATTATTAGTATAATCATTACATTCATTATATAGATAGGTAGAGTCCTGTACCAATTTGGTTGCCAACTTCGGCGGGCTAAGTCTTACAAAATTGCAATATACATTCAGTATCTGCGCAGGACAAATTCAGTTTGCTTTTGGTTTGTTGCTTTTAAGTAATTTTATGCGAGTCTGAGGAGCTAGAAAAAATCTTTCAAAAGTTAGCATATTTTACGATTTATTTCCTAAAATTTAAAATTTCTTTCAATTCTTAGTTATATCTGTCGCAGGCTACAAGCGTTCTCAGTCGGCACGCGTGCTGACTAGAAATTTCAGGCGGCACGCGTGCCGCCTAGCCTTTTAACGTACCCAGCATTATGGACTTCAGTCACAGCGTGTGGCCTGAAATTTTCAGTCGGCACGCGTGCCGCCTAACGCACTTCAGGCTTTTAGCGTTCTCACTAGTTTAAACTCAATGTTACAGCGCTAAGACTGATAAATCCAGTCGGCTCGCGTGCCGCCTAAAATGAACTTAGTCTATTAGCATTCCCATTGCTCTCCCTACTCTTTACTTATGTTTTGGGTAGTATTGAAATAGTATTATCAACTATTTTATTATTTGAGCCTACAAATTTTAGTATATATTCAGGAATACAAATTTTAGCATTTAAATATTTCTTTGATTATTTGATTATTTCAGCATGCAGATACATAATATGTAGAACACCTAATGTAGAGCTTACAAAGTTTAATTTAACCAGCCACTTTAAGTTTAATTCAAGTGTAAGTTTAATTTAAGTTTAAGTATTGACAGTTTCTTATTTAGCTTCTTAGTTTCTTTGTTTCATTTGTTAGCACAGATGATGGATGCGTGGCAGTGAGAAGTGCAAGCCAACTTCGCTTTAAAGCACTTGCAGATATTAGTAAGACACTGTCGCTGTCCTGATCTACACCCACACCGGGTGTACCCTTGACCACCTCCCTTAGATTCCATGGTTACAGCCTGGCGTATGGTAATTTCCTTCGAGCGGTCAATCGAACTGGCTGACAGATTGGTTGCTCCTGATGGAAGTAAATCGGCTGCACCAAACCAGTTCTTGAGAATCCCGTGAGCAGTACCAACCAAATAAACCCCGTTGCGCTCCTCCAGGATGATGCCACAAATATTCCTGTGATCCAAGGGCTCTCTGTCAACTGCCGCCACGGGTACCATCACCGCATCCCCAATCTTCAGCTGAGGGATATTAGCCTGCCTAGGATTGTTCGCCGTTTCCTACTCCAGTTTCTGAGTAAAGGTAACCCCCGGAGAATTCTCCTACCCTTGTCAGGGTCTAGGGTGCCGGTGCTCATCCCCTGATACATAGCCCTTGAGCCAGGAGTGTCACCTCAAATGGTGACTACAACCGTAGAGGAGGGCCAGCTCCTCAAGGCAGACGCCCTACACGGTCACCTGTTACCTTCCCACATAAGTGGTACCCATTTACCGACCAACTAAGGATGGATAGCTGGGTTGGCTAGAGCCCACGGCGAACCGATATGTGCTTAGTCCTTTGCTCAAGGGGATTTGTGGCAGCGGGGATTCGAACCTCGGACTATCGGATCCAAAGTCGAACACCTTAACCACTCGGCCGGCACGGCACAGGTTTCTGAGTCATATCAGCTTTTTCTAAATTTGAGAGACTCCATCACAGAGTCACAGAGATGAAACCGGGTCACCGCGTCACCGGGTCAGTTCGGGTCACTATATGGACCGGGTCACCGGGTCAGGAGCTCTGACCCGGTCTTGACCCGGTATTTATGATTGGGGAATTTTTATGCTGTTAAAGCATTATGTTTCAGAATTTTTACCAGTTTCCACCACCTGAATGAAACTTCAATAATTATTCAAAAACTAGCAGTGGGAATATTCTTAACTTAATTGTGTAATTTTTTCAATGCTTGTAGCTGTAGAGTCCTCATAATATTTGTAATGTCCTGTCAAGCTAAGATCTAGGTTTGAAACTACAATGATTGCGTTGAATCTCAACCAGAACATGAAAATTATTGCATGGTCCCTGAGACACCGAAATCTTTATTTTAAAATCAAAAATTTTCCATGCGCCATCTACCGTAAGTGATATTTCGCCGATGCTATCATTTTTGGAGGGAGGGGCTCAGACTGTGTGTTTCATATCTCGATAAGAAGTAAAATCTCAGCAAAACAAGTTGTACAGATTCTGAGTTTTGCTTTGCATTTTTCTAATTGTTATGGCTCGTTATGGCTGGTTATTTTTGGGAACTAATGAAGTTTTGTTTGATTAGTTTATAGAATATATATATATATATATATATATATATATATATATATTGTCTGAATCCTAGCTATAACTAAGAATATTTCCAAAGAATCTCCGATGAGTGAAACCCTCAACCAAATAAAATATTTTGCTTAAGTATATAATGTTAAACACAAAAGTGCTATGTTATGTTAAACTCTATGATTAGAATTAGATGTGATGACTTTGATGAAGATGAATTCGTCTGATCAGAAAAGTTATGTAGTTGACTTCACATCACATTGAGAACGAAATTGTGCAAATCAGTTTTGGTTTTTTTCGGCTTACTTGCGTTATATATTTTACTAAGTTACTTTAAAGAATCAAAAAGTTTGCCCAACTTTTTATTATAGACACCAAAAATGTCCAAAAAGAGCAAAAACACTCACCGCACCCCAATATAAGTATTTTTAATTTTTCTAAGCTTAAACCTGAATTTTCATAAATACCGGGTCACCGGGTCACCGGGTCAGGGGTCGACCGGGTCAGGGGTCGACCGGGTCACCGGGTCACCGGGTCAGCAAATAGTGACCCGGTTTCATCTCTGCTCCATCATGCTAAGCATCTATGCGCCTAGTACTATAAAGCGAGTACAGTTGGCAGTTTTCCAAAGGATAGAAAAAGTTATAAACCAACGTGACCTCTGAAAACCTCTGCTCCTCCTAGGGACTGTACCAAAAATTGTTTATGGAGTTAGAAGCGTTCTCAAAATCCTACAGTGAGTTAGAAGAGTGCTCAAATCTCAAATTCCTACAATCTTCGGCAACCATTCTTTGTTTTCTTAATACAGTCTTCGCTGCTTGCTCTAAATTTTTACACTGTACCGTACGCGTACCTTGAACCTGCGATCACCTGCCAACCATAACATTTTGCAAACTCAAGCACAGCAGCATCTATGAAGTAAGCTTGCTAAAATCTGAATTCCGGCGTACAATCTCAAGTTTATTGAAAACATTAATTAACTGTGTCAGTAGAGATTTCTGCAACCACTTTGAAGTATTCATGTTTCAAACAGTCTGTCTCCTAGTTTCGTTAGCGGTGGTTGGCTGCTCGTTTGCACTTCCAATCGTGTTAAACGATGATGTTAAAGATAAGCCATTGGATGTTATAAGTGGCCAATCAGACAAAGGTATCTCATACAAATATATTTTTATTTTCATGAACATGCAAAACATGCTGCCAAAGTTGATGTGGTAAAGTTGCATGACCAATACTGAATTTTTGAAACAACTTGTTTTGCCTGAATGTGTTGATAAGTGAAACTCAGCTGCAACAATAGCCAAAACCTCAAGAACAGCGATAGTGCACACATTGCTCACCGTCCTTGCGGACCGAACAACTTGACGGACTGGATTAGCGAACAAAGAAAAAACACATAGAAGGGGAAATATATAGAAATTGCGAGACTTCAAACCACTGGACTCGAGACGAACCTACTCTACAGAGTCTAGAGGCCTGCATTACGGCCCGCGGCCCGGCCCGGCCCGGCCCGCGGTCCGGGCCGGGCGGGCCGACAACCAAAGTTCACGGGCCGGGCCGGCCCGCGGGCCGACAGTCCGGCCCGCCATCAGTTTTTGAAACATTTAACTATAAAATAGTAACTCATATTTTAGCATAAAATGTTTTGTGTTTCCGTTATATGTTTCGGTCACACTAACACTGGTTTTCCTTTAGTTAACTTTAGTATTTTAATTTCATGAATAATACATGTATTTATCGTCACATCATTAATGTCAAATCCTCAATTCGCCTAAGTAATTTTAGCGTTTATAACATTAGAATTTAAAACTTTGTAATAGGGCAATATGTAAGGTATTAATAACAGTGTAAGTATTTTTATTTTGGTTTTGATGTATTCGCTTGTATTGTATTCTTTTTTAAGAAAACCATACATTTACTTAAAAAAACACAGCTTTAAAAAATCAAGGTTTTGAGTTTGTGAAGCAAAGATTTACTACTTCTTTAAAATGAAAATTTGCTCCTGCGCTATTGCATCTTTCTAAAGTCCTCTACTTCTAATTAGTTTAATTCTCAACCGACTAATTCTCAGAATAATGTGCACTTTGCAAAATTTCATCTGGTTTAATAAAAGTACAATATTTAAATGTTGCCACTGTAACCTTTTAGGGAATTTTCAGTTTTTTGTTTTTCTAGCATTCCAGTCTTATATACAAAGTGTCAATACGAGGCAGTATCTATTTGCTTTCATTTGTAGAACGACAACAAATAATTTTGCCATTAAAACTGCGTACCATGAAAACTCGAAAAATCAGTCTTTAGAAAAAAACACACTTTTCCTAGAAAAAGCACTGAAAACCAGAGATTCTGTTTTTAATAACCAAGCTTAGAAAATTATTTAAGTAATTTTGCATTTTGGGACAAATGATAAAATTTCGCGGCCCGGGCGGGCCGAGAAAGATTTTTCACGGGCCGGGCCGGGCCGGGCCGCAAAAATTCGGCCCGTGCAGGCCTACACTGCTTAATCTAAACAATTCTGAGATTTCATTTTTGCTAGATTCTAATAGTGGGTTTTATTTTTGTTGACTTATTCAGATTGCCCAGACTGTACAGGAATACGTCACAAACGATATGGCAGGTACTACGTAGTGCGCAGCGATCATGATCATTATGGAGACGCAGATCCGGGATTTCAGCTAATGATAGCGATCGTATCCATTTCCGTACAGTTGATTGGTTGCCTGATTGCAATCATAATTGTGCTATGCGTGCGCTGCAGTGATCAGCGAAAACAGCGACAGGCAGTCATCGCATATCAACGGTTAATGATGATGCAGGGGAAGCAGGTTCAAGGCTATCCTGTGGCAGGGCCAGTCCAACGGCCAGTCGAACTCGTAGTTCCGACCGATCCGGAGGCGCCAGCTACAGCTCCTGAGCCGAAGTCTGTGGAAACAAGAATAATAAATGTGGACCTACAAAATCAGCAGTATTAGGAAAATCTTTGTCATAAAAACGGAAAAATTAAAAATATTTAATATCTGCCAAAGGCAGGCAAGGTTAAGTACAGTTTTTGTATTCAGCCACGCCAACAGAAGAGTGAACCTGACAAAAATATAACTGTGTAACCTAACCAAGGTGGTTGTATAGGCAGTAGCGGAAGACGCTACTATCTCTCCTCCAATTTTCTTTCATGAAGCAGTTCCTGATTTTACCTTAAAAACTCCCTAAATTCCTAAAATTCCTCTAAAAACCTCTTAATATTGTTACCTAGTCATTTACTGGAGTGTCTGGTATTTGTGATTGTTTTTGGACATGAAAACATATATTATAATGTAGTGCCATTATCATGGTTAACTTCCCCGCAAATATCAAAATTATTCGTCTCTTTAAATAACTGTAAAGATAACGCTACATGGAATTGTCGTTATAATTGGCTTGAGCCCCTCCCCTCCAAAAAGATAGCATCGGCGAAATATCACTTACGGTAGAGGCGCATGGAAAATTTTTGATTTTAAAATAAATTTCGGGGCCGGGACCAGCATAATTTTCAGTTCTGGTTGAGATCAGCACGAATTTACCTCATTGTATTCAAACCTAGACTTACTTGACAGGACATTACAGTCCCTAGGACTCCGCATGGCAGCTTGAAAAAATTACACTTAAGTTAAGAAATTCCCCGCTATTTTGAATAATTATTGAAGTTCTTCAGGGGGGTAAAAATTTGAAACATAAGCTTTAACAGCATAAAAAATTCCCATCATAAATACCGGGTCAACCGGGTCAGAGCCCGACGGGATCCATAGTGACCCGACTGACCCGGTGACGCGGGACCGGTTTATTCTGTGACTGGAGGAGTTCTCAATTTAGAAAAACGAAGACCTGCTGTGCCGGCCGGCCGGGTTAAGGTCGATTGGATCCGATAGTCCGAGGTCGATCCCCGCGCCCAATCCCCTGAGCAAGGACTAAGCACATATCCGTCGCCGGGGCTAGCCCCGATCCACCTTATTGGGCGGTAATGGGACCATTATGTGGGAGTAACAGGTGACCGTGTAGGGCGTCTGCTGAGGAGCTGGCCTCTCACGGTGTAGTCACCATTGAGGGACCTCACAGCTCAGGGATGATCAGGGAAGAGCCCGGCACCCTAGACCCTGACAAGGGTAGGGAGAATTCTCGGGGGTTACCTTTACTCAGCTGGAGAGGAACGGCGAACAATCCTAGCAGGCTAATATCCCTCAGCTGAAGTTGGGGAGCGGGGGACCCGTGGCGGCATGACGAGAGCTTGGATCACAGAGATATTGTGGCATCATCCTGGAGACGCAACGAGGTTTATTTAGTTGGAATAAAGTCTCTCAAGAACTACAGTTTGGTTACGTAGATTTACTCATCAGGAGCAACCAATCTGTCAGCCAGTTCGATTGACCGCTCGAAGGAAATTACCATACGCCAGGCTGTAACCATGGAATCTAAGGGAGGTGGTCAAGTGTACACCCGGTGTGGGAGTAGATCAGGACAGCGACAGTAACTGCCTAATATCTGCAAGTGCTTTAAAGCGAAGTTGGCTTGCACTTCTCACTGCCACGCATCCATCATCTGTGCTAACAAATTAAATAAAGAAACTAAGAAGCTAAATAAGAAACTGTCAATACTTAAACTTAAATTAAACTTACACTGGAATTAAACTTAAAGTGGCTGGTTAAATTAAACTTTGTAAGCTCTACATTAGGTGTTCTACATATTAAGTATCTGCATGCTGAAATAATCAATTAATCAAAGAAAATATTTAAATGCTAAAATTTGTATTCCCGAATATATACTGTAACTTGTAAACTCAAATAATAAAATAGTTGATAATACTATTTCAATACTACCCAAAACATAAGTGTGAAGAGTAGGGAGAGCAATGGGAATGCTAATAGACTAAGTTCATTTTAGGCGTTAACGCGAGCCGACTGGATTTATCAGTCTGAGCGCAAATAACATTTGTTTAAACTAGTGAGAACGCTAAAAGCCTGAAGTGCGTTAGGCGGCACGCGTGCCGAGACTGAAAATTTCAGGCCACACGCTGTGACTGAAGTCCATAATGCTGGGTACGTTGAAAGGCTAGTGGGCACGCGTGCCGCCTGAAATTTCTAGTCAGCACGCGTGCCGACTGAGAACGCTTGTAGCCTGCGACAGATATAACTAAGAATTGAAAGAAATTTTAAATTTTAGGAAATAAATCGTAAAATATGCTAACTTTTGAAAGATTTTTTTCTAGTTCTCCTCAGACTCGCATAAAATTACTTAAAAGCAACAAACCAAAAGCAAACTGAATTTGTCCTGCGCAGATACTGAATGTATATTGCAATTTTGTAAGACTTTAGCCCGCCGAAGTTGGCAACCAAATTGGTACAGGACTCTACCTATCTATATAATGAATGTAATGATTATACTAATAATGGTCCAAATTCAGCCTTGTGTGCGTGCTAATATTTTCTTGACAACTGACGGGACTGATCTAATCTCCACAGAAAGACTACTGCATCTTAGGGCCTTTTCAAGAAAGAGTAGAGTTGAGTTAAAATTAACTCGATCCTTTTCATGAAAGAGATAAGATAGGGAAACTCAAGCTTGAATGGAGTTAAAGTGAGTTGAAATAGGTGTTTTTAACTCTACTCTACACTACTCTACCCTTTCTTGAAACGACCCTTAGAGAAAAGTATTTTTGTCGTTTGCTATTTAGTTGTCTGGCTAAACAAATTCATTACCTAATAAACATTGAAATGCACAGTTTTCAAGGCTTGTGAGTGATTGTCATCCGAAATGTTTCAACTATGAAGGGCAGAGGAGTACTAAGCTGAAGCAACTTATGTTGATATCTGTCTCAATGTGCATTTATTGTCCTATAAATTAAATTACAAATCTTAATAAACTAAATCCATGCCGTTCATGTATTAGTTTCTGGTAAGTATCATGTTTTTTCATTGCCGTTTTCTTCCACCTGCGATTCGCTGATCAGCCAGAAAAACAGCAGCTGCAACAGAGATAGGACGGATGCCCCGGTGAACAGTGACAAAATTCCGCCCAAATTACTGAGAAATCCTGCCGTACTGTAGACATAGTATTCCTCTTCCAGTCGATAGTAGAGACTATTTTTCAGAGCTTTGATGGTGATAGTGTCATACTCCATTCCAGGATCAAGTTTGCGAACCTGGTATCTCATAAAATCACAGAAGGGCAGGCATCCAGTATAGCATAGTTTCCTAACCTTTTCACACCTTTCGCTTTCTTCCGTAGTCACATCCCATCGGGCTCGTCCGTTCACACCGTCACAGAAGTCTTCGAAGTCCACCGACGCTGTGCCGTTGAATGGAATGCATCGCTGCAGGCAAACATCTTCCTCTTGGTTGCACTTAATCGGGCAGCTGGCGCGCTCACGCAGCGGCTGCTGCTGACATGGACTGCTCGCAGAGTTGATGTACACGTTTTGTTGAAAGTCAACTTCCAGTACAACCTCATGGAACATTTCGTCGGTTCGATAGATCATTTCCGACTCGAATGAAGCTGCATCATCTCCAACTCGGACCGTCACTCCGCTAGGTTCGGTTAGATTGAGCCTGAACTGTCTCAGACCCAAAATTGACGATAGAGACATTTGATCCAACCTGCCTTCGTAGTTTTCGCTCACCATTCTGTAGCAAACTCCCTCTCTGGTCGCAAAAACTTCCGCTTCAGCGATGCCGTTGGTTTTCAGTTTCTCCATATCGAAGACGTTGATGGGACTTTGGGCAAACTTTTGGAACATTTCCTGGGTTGAGTGGAGATTCAGCTTTTTTACTTTTCCCAGGAAGCTTTCTCTAATTTCCTGTGAGTAGGAATTCCTGTCTCCAGCTTGCTGAATAATGTTGGCTAAATAGTTAAACTCGTCCTCAGTAAAGCCAAGGCTGATCATTTTTGATTTGTCCAAAAAGCTAATGGAACATATGCTCACATTTGGAAACTGGTAAAGGAAATTCTTCCCAATTTGAAACGATGTAGGTTTAGTCGTATACTCCATTACGTTCAAAATTATCTGGTACACAGCCAAGGCTAAACAGGCAAGAAACACTGTCAACCAAATCACTTTCACGAGCCCTTTCTTTGATGTGACCAATTCTGCTACGCCATGAATAGTTGTGGCATTGGCAAACGCTTTGATCTTGGAAGAAGCTGTCATCCTACAAAAATAGAAATGGGTCTATCTATTAAAAGAATTGGGACTAAATTCCATTTTACAACGAGCAAATATTGGGCAAAAAATAAATCACAAAATTTCAAAGAGGGGGTCCTGCATCCACAGCATCTGCAGTTGGAAAAATTTAGCAGATTTGGAGGCAGAGAATAATTTTCGAAACATTTTTTCTGCTGTTTGGTGTAAGCTGAACCATAAAGGTTAATTAGCACAAAAAATTCTTGACTTACTCAGTTGAGGTGTGCCTCCCCTGCACATTTGACTCATAGGTGTAAGAAAGATTCCCACTTACACTTTTGAAACTCATTGCTAGATACTCTGAGTTCCCAGCATAGCTTCTCGACAGTACGTCTTTATTTCAATTTTAAGTTTACGGCTTATTGCATAGTTTAATTGACGTTTTCCGGAACGCAGCCACTTGGAAAGTCCTTTCGTATATAGTACTGGACTGTTATATTTAAATTAGTTTACTAGACTGCAAATGAGGTCAATCTGATTCAGTATGTTTGGTGCAGCACGTGACCAGCCTCTTTTGGAAAAATTGTTTATCATTCTAAGATACCTAAAGGTTAATATCTTCTTTTAGTAAACTTGCCTCGGAATCACAAAATGCAAAGCATCACAATTTCAGACGTTTCGCCGCTCAGTTTGTTACTGTTCTTTAATGCCCAAACACAATAATGCACAAACTCTGTTACGACTGAATTAATGCAAAGCTAATTGCTTAACAATTGGCAAGGTGTAGCCTAACAACGGGCCTCCGAAGCCACTGAGGAGTCGACTAACTAATCGTCTAAGTAGCGAAATCCGTCAAACAGCGGGTCTGTTGGTTATGTTGCCTGGTAATTAACTTATTGTTGAGGCTGCGCTTCGGTAATTATAAATCACTTGGCGATCGCAAATGTTAGACACAAAAATGTATGATCATTTAGTTAAAGTTAATTAGTTAAATTGGACTACCGAACTAGCCAAGCAATAATTAATACTGTTTCCATATTTATTATTATTGGTCATGTCACAAATTCCTGTTAATTCCAGTTTTGTTTTCAGGCTGAAGATTGATTTGTCATGAGCGTAACCAGAATAATCACGTGCGCCTAACATTTGCAGAGCGCTGTTAGAAATGTCAATAGCATTGACAACGAACATTATCCAGATAATCACAGATTTTCAGAATAAGCTAGAAACGGAAAACTCCCTTTTTCTGAAACATGGCCTTGCATTCTAAATTTAAAATACATGAAGGATTGAAGGAGATATAAGAAAAACGTTTCTCTTGTATTGGCAATGTAATCAATACGCAGTTGTTATCTGTCGTAGAGAACATTCCAGAAGCTACTAGAATCTGGTAGAACATTATCCTGCATTAACAAGTATCCCTGCATCCATCCGACACAATCAGTGTCAGCCAAAGCAACTATTGATGTACTGGAACAAGACTTCGCTCATTTACTTTACGACGACTTTAAGACGACTTTACGCCTTATATTTCGGCCCACACCGAGATAAGGAACCTCGTTGGATACCTGCCGTTGTCACGAAACGAAAGGGTACTCGCACAGTGAATGTCCGCGTTCATCCTAGGGGTCCTACGTGGAGAAGGCACGTCGAACAGCTACAGTCGCGCTACGTTGCTGAAGATGAAACGGAACCTGGCATGACCCCCACTCCCAGAACAGTGGGTATTACCTCTGGTGATAATACGGCTATTCGAAACCAGGCTCCGGAGGTAGCGTCACCTTCAACTTCTGCCTCCTAGCCGGCAGTTCAACCGACTGGTCCTCAGGAGTACGGTCCCCATAATCCCCGGAGATCCAAACGTCCCCGGAAGCAAACGAGAAAGTTTTCGCCTTCACCTTGACTTCAGGCTAGGTGGGGAGGTGTCGTAGAGAACATTCCAGAAGCTACTAGAAACTGGTAGAACATTCCGGAAACTTCTAGTAGTGAAGAACTTTCTAGAAGCTTCCATTGCAGTGACGAACTTTCTGGAACATTCTAGAAGCTTCCTTACTATTATATAAAGAGCAGTTTGTACTATTTCCGTTCGTGCTGTTTTGCTTTACTTATGTGTGTATTTATGCATTACGTTTACGTTTACTATCTTCTTTTTGTTTATTTCTGCTCTGCCTGTTACTTCATTATTACATTATTACGGCTATTACGTTATTATTACTGGCCTTAACTACATTTATTGCTTCCATTATTCATTGGATTTATTAAATACTATTCTGGAATTCCTGGTGGTCTTTTATTATTGGACAAAGATACAACAGGGATTTTGTGGCGCACTGGGTAGGATCCGGCATCAACACTACGAACATTGACATTTGTTCATTACGTCAATTATTGGGTTGCCGCTTTTTCACAAAAAGACAACCCTTTGTGTTGGGTATGTCCGTTATTATTATTGGGTTGCCGCTTTTTCACAAAAAGGCAACCCTTTGTGTTGGGTATGTCCGTTATTTATTTATTATTTATTATTATTTCTTGCCGAATGTGTCCACCCCCAGATCTCGAGATTGGCAAGGGGTAGAGAGGTGGTTGATACCTCATTTCGAAGGGCTTGACTTGGAGGTTTGCATATCTCCTGGGCGACCCGGTACAACTCAGGGTGAAGTACTCGATACGGTGATGCTGCAAATGGTAAAAACTGAATTTTGTCCAATTGGGCTCATATGGGTATCATTCGAAAGCTCTCGTTGCGTAGATAAAAGGTTGTAATAGGGCCAAAGCACCAAAATTTATAGAAAAGGAGTTACGGAGCCTGAAAGGGGTCAAAAATGGCCAAAACCGGCCAAATGGGTCAAAATTAAAATTTGTCGAAAACCCATAACATGGGTATCATTCGAAAGCTCTCGTTGTGTAGATAAAAGGCTGTAATAGAGCCAAAGCACTAAAATGTACAGAAAATGAGTTACGCGGCCTCAAAGGGTCAAAAATGGCCAAAACCGGCCAAAACGGGTCAAAACTGAAAGTAACCGAAAACGTTCTATATGAGTATCATTCGAAAGCTCTCGTTGAGTATATAAAAAATTGTAATAGCGCTAACGCACCAAAATGTAGGAAAAACGAGTTAGAGAGCCTCAAAGGTTGCAAAAATGGCCGAAACGAGTCAAAATGGGTCAAAATTAAAAGTTGTCGAAAACCCACAACATGGGTATCATTCGAAAGCTCTCGTTGAGTGGGTAAAAAGTTGTAGAGCCAAAGCTCTTAAATGTACGCAGCTTCAGATATAACTCCTGATAAGAGGAAAAATGACAGCGACAACCCATTCATGCAAATAAGCTTGTTATTTATTATTATTATTTCTTGCTGAATGTGTCCACCCCTAGATCTCGAGATTGGAAAGGGGTAGAGAGGTGGTTGATACCTCATTTTGAAGGGCTTGACTTGGAGGTTTGTATATCTCCTGGGAGACCCGGTACGACCCAGGGTGAAAGTACTCGATACGGTGATGCTGCAAATGGTAAAAATTGAAAGTTGTCCAATTGGGCTCATATGGGTATCATTCGAAAGCCCTCGTTGCATAGACAAAACGTTGTAATAGGGCCAAAGCACCAAAATGTACAGAAAATGGGTTACGGCGCCGGAAAGGGGTCAAAAATGGCCAAAACCGGCCAAATGGGTCAAAATCAAAAGTTCTGGAAAAACCACAATATAAGTATCATTCGAAAGCTCTCGGGTAGATAAAAAGTTGTAATAGGGCCAAAGCACCAAAATGTACAGAAAATGAGTTACGGGGCCTCAAAGGGGTCAAACATGGCCAAAACCGGCCAAATGGGCCAAAATCAAAAGTTCTGGAAAAACCCACAATATGGGTATCATTCGAAAACTCTTGTTGAGCAGATAAACAGTTGTAATTGAGCCAACGCACCAAAGTGTAGGAAAAATGAGTTCGGAAGCCTCAAATGGGGCAAAAATGGTCAAAATTAAATGTTGTCAAAAATCCACAATATGGGTATAATTCGAAAGCTTTCGCTGAGTGACAAAAAGTTGTAATAGAGGCAAAGCTCTTAAATGTACGCAGCTTCAAATATGAATCCTGATAAGAGGAAAAATGACAATGAAAATGACAATGACAATGAAATTCATGCAAATAAGCTTGTTCGGATTGATGTGGGTCTGGAACAATGTCTGAAACCGCCAAATTAGTCGAGCTGTTGCA
>JASAND010005391.1:0-49286 GCA_030248195.1 Trissonchulus latispiculum
GACCTGAAAACAATTTTTTCGACCACTTTTTGTTGTTTCAAAGGATTAAAATTGTCTTCTGGCTAGCGCCCTGGTTTCACCGGATACATAAGGTATGTACGTTATATAACTCAAACTAATAAAACTCTAAACAAAGCAAAGCAACGTAGCTATGATAAGAAAAATTGGGAAGAAGCGGGGGTCTGGGGCGGCAGCCTGCAGCTAAAATAGAGCTCTTTTAAAAAGCTTCACCTATATATTTGAAAATTTTTTGAGCCATGTTGTGTTTAGTAGTAGCAAAAATTTGACTAAAGCTTTTTGTGTGTGCATTTTGTAATTGTATTTTGTAAAAAGCGTGCATATCATGGGTTTTTTAATGAATTTTTTGAAAAACGCACCTGCGTAAATTTTGCGTATATTTTTATTTTAGAATGCGTATTTTTAATCTTGACCGCGTAAAATTACAAAAAAAATTATATAGTATAAAGCTAGAAACGCTTTTGAGCTTCGATTTACTGCGGTGTCTGAGTATGAATAGCTGGCGAAAAATAGATACGCAACGTGTTCGGGGGCGCTGCCCCCTATAAGTAGAAGAAAATTTTAAATTTCGGAGTAAAATTGTTTTCAAAACTTTGAATTCTTTGCCTTGAGCAGTTTAATAGGTATATATAGGTAAGTGAATAGTTGGTTAGACATAATGTTGCCTTGACCAGATAATATTTTAGTTTACTATATACGTATATGTTAAATCAAAATAGAAACAAACAGCAACGCATACTATGCATAGTACGCACAGAAAGCATAGCAATCGCTGCTTGCTATATACGTATATATACCGAATAATAATTGAAGACCAGCCACCCCACCCCCCCCACATATGCTATCCTCAAAACAACCAAAGAATAGTTAATACGCGAAAATTTTTGCTATTTCTGCTTTTTCTCCTTTCTGCTTCTTAATTTTTTTGACCTTCGAAACCTGACAGCGACAGGGGGGGGGCGGCCCCCCCCCCTTGGGTGCGCCCCTGATACCCATTGAAACGAGCGTAGTCGATTTACTATATATGCCCCGACCAAAACGCCGGAAAACGCAGTTTCA
The DNA here is from genome assembly GCA_030248195.1 of Trissonchulus latispiculum. Classification (NCBI taxonomy): domain Eukaryota; kingdom Metazoa; phylum Nematoda; class Enoplea; order Enoplida; family Ironidae; genus Trissonchulus; species Trissonchulus latispiculum. Next base: position 1,078 of record JASAND010005391.1, read on the forward strand.
GGCCGTTTGACCAGTGGTCACTACGCCCAGTAGGCTGTAGTGACCAGTGGTCACTTGCGTCGGTTTCGGCGATATGCCAATTGAAACGAGCGTAGTCGATTTATTATACATGCCCCCGACCAAAACGCCGAAAAACGCTGTATATATAGCGTGAGTTTTCCCAAGTTTAACCCTGGGCGAGGAACCACGGGAGCCATGCTGACCGGTGGTCACTTCGGGCGGTATCGGCAGTATGCTCATCGTTTTCAGCGACCCCGATTTACTATATACGGGGACCACCCCGAGGCCGAAAAACGACTTTTTTGTGACTTTTAGGCCATTTCTAGTAAAAGCGGGACTTTTCGCCAAAACCGGTGAAAAAATGCAAAGTTTGGGCCTATCTCCTGAAAGCTACAGAGCGAAATTAAAAAATCCCTCTCGTTACTTTGTGTGCATTGGCCGAAATATTCAAATAAAATAAACCAAACCGATCTAGCTGCTAGCCTGTGAAAAAAGTCCACCACAACCGAAGTGCCAAAATAGCGAAAGTCCGACTTTGGGACCTTGGCACAGAGCCAAAATTGGCCAGGTGCCAAAATGACCAAAAAAGGTAGCATGGGGGAATCCTGTCTAAAAACATATAACATAGTAGTATGGTGCCAAAATGCCCACATCGTTCCAACACTTAGCCATAAAATGCATTTCCAATAAGCGTTATTCACCGAGAAAAAAACAAACGCACGGTATAACTATCGCCTAGTGCAAAAATTCGAAGTTTTGAATTCGAACCAAAAGTATGGTGGTACTTGTAGTGCTACTCGAGTTGTTTACGATGGTAACCTTTTTACCTCTGCCGGACCTCTAATTAGCTGGCACCAGGCCAACACGGTCTCCAGGGGGCCGTGCAGACGCCTTTATACCCATATTATGTTGGGGCAATATTAAACGTACTCAACACCTTCTGTCAACAGTTTTCGTATGCGAAAATAGGGCTTGAAAATTGACAAATTTGTGCTAAAATATGCCTAAATATAAATTAGCCCAGACTGTGATTTACAATTGCATGTTACCTTTTAATTGCTTACAGATAACCATCTTTAGCTGTTTATACCCGATTTATAGCCATTATTGTTTTGATTTTTTTCTAAAATTATATATGGCCATGGGGGGGAACCATAGGTGTGTTAGGGGGGGGGGGGGGGGGGGGGACCCCTCCCCCCAAATAAAGGGGTCGCAGCCCCGCCCCCCTAAAAAAATGTTTCTACCCCTCCCCCCAAATCGGCTTTCGGCCGACCCCCCCCTAAAAATTTTCAACCCTGAATTTTTGCAAATTTTTAACCAAAAATTCGAAAATTTTCAAAAAATTAGCGAAAAATTGCTAAAGTTCGCCTTATTACCTTAAAAATCGCTAAAAATAGCTGAAAATTGAGAAAAATTTTCAGCGATTTTTCGCCGACCCCCCCTCGAAAATTTTCTTACCCCTCCCCCCAAATCGACTTTTTCTCGACCCCCTCCCCCTTTTTTGCCAAACCCCCACCCTACTTTTTTTCAAACCCCCACCCCCACTATTTTCGCCAGCCACACCTATGGGGGGAACATAGGTGTAACTGAGATTTGGGGTGGGGGAGGCTCCCCCCCAACTTTTTCTAGGGGGTCTCCTCTGGAGACCAGACCCCCCCTTCCCTGCCCCAAAAAATTTTCCTATTTTTATGCCAGAAATCGTATTTTCGGCCGTTTCTAATTTCAAACAACATTCAACCATGAAGTAATTTTATCATTAGACAGTAGTTTTATATAAATTCGCAAACTTGTTTGCCAACATGCTTCCAAGCCCAAATAAGGTCAATGTTGAGTCAAAACGTCCGTAATAGTTATAAACGTGTAGTTCCCGCAATAAACACTTAAAGCCAAAAATTTGGACTTTTTTGAAAATTTTTGCAAAATTTAACCTCAAAATACCCAAAATTTGGCCAATTTTCGCGCCCTCGGCGCGACTACCCCCCCCCCGCATAGGTGTAAGCCTTTTTTCAACCCTCCCCCAAAACTTTTTAACTTTTTGGGGGGGGGACGTCCCGCCCATAGGTGCATAGGTGTACCAGGCTACAGTTAGCCCCCTGTGAGCATAGTTTCCCTGGAGATTTTGGTTGGGGGGGGCAAACTTCGAAAATTTGGTGGTCGACCCCCGAAATGTGATGGGGAGTGAGTACCCCCCGAACCCCCCCCCCAAAATTCGGACCTCAGAAAATTCAAAAAATGGCCTAAAAACGCAAAATTTTCTGTATTGTAACGCTTGTTTTGTCAAAACAAGGCTTGTTTTTATCGTTTTAGGAGTTTTACACCGTTGTAAACCGATTTTAAGCCAAAATTTGAGAAAAAATTTTCAAAAAATGACCATTTTTTAGCAAAATTTAGCTAACTTTTTGGCCCCAAAAAGTGCTGGGGGGGGGGTTCGGGGGTGGGGTCATAGATGTGTTAGGGGGGGGGGGGGGGGGGGGGGGACCCCCCCCCCACCAAAATGACAAATTTGGCGACCCCCCCAGATTTTCAGATTTTTGATTTCTCCAGATTTTTGGCCAAAAAGTGGCCAAAAAGGGCATGAAATCGAAAATTTAGGGGCCCCCCACCCCTCCTAGTCGGAACCCCCCCCCCCCCCCCCCACCTATGGGTGGGGTAACCAAAAGTGGGGGGAGGGGTAGTCAAAAAATCTGGAAGGGGGTAAATGGTCGAAAATTTTGGGGGGGGGGACCCCCCCCCACCCCCCCAGGGAAACTATGCCTGTGAGACCCCCCACCCCCCCCCCCCCCCCCATACCCGACTCCGACTACTCCCCCCCAAGCCGAGCTCAGACCCCCCCCCCCTCCCCCCTAAAATGGGGTCGAAACAATAGAAAAAAATGCAAAATTTTTGCAATTTTTCAATAAGTTTCTGAAAAAATTGTCTAGAAACAGTTTAAAACGCTAAAAAATAGGTTTTAAAACGCAATACGAGTGGCTTTTTATTAGATTTATATATGTCGAAATTAGTCGATATTATGTCCAAAAAGGGCCATTTTTGGCTGAAAAAATTTGGGTACAGTTATTTTGATAATTTCCGATTTTTGAGACCCTCAAGCCAGATTTGGACTTTACACTCCCCCCCCAACCCAAACAGGTGCAACCCACTTATGCAAAGGTGTACCAGGCTACAGTTTACCCCCTGTGAGACCACTGTTTTTTGTATTTTTTATTGTTTTCTCACACTTTTTTTAAAAAACACACAAAATTTTAAAAAACACACTAAAAAGCACACTCACATTTTCACCTGAAGGAGCGAATTTTCTGGAAATGATGTGGGGGATTGGACCCAACCGCTCGGTAGCATAATTTGAAGACTCTAGATGCTTCAATGTTAACCCAACACAGTCGTGTTCCCGGGAGTTTGGAACCCATTTGCGCCGTTGACCAGACGGATGCCACATGTGGAGATCTCCATTTGATGGGGTTCGTGTCCGTCGGATTTCCCACGGAGGTTGTTCCAAGCTCCCCTGCAACTATTTCATCGGTTTCCGCAATTCCGGGTTATCAAAATTTCCGGACATTAAAATGTTCCTCCAATGCTCAGAAGTTAGGTATCTTATCTGTGCGTTCGTCTTGGCGTCGTGTCGTTACTGGAATTAAATGATTGGCCTTTTCTTGAAAGAGATGTTAAAATTAACAGAAAGGTTAATATACCGCCTTAGTGTAATAACAGGGTACACAATACAAATACATTGTAATAGTGCACACACTAAGTGCAACTGAAACTAGGAGAATACAATAACTATAAGTTACGAGTAAGTAAAATTGTCCCTGGATAGTATAGTGGCAGTGTTACACTTGTGTTGCGCGTACGTTCCCGGATCAAATCCAAGACCGCCTCTTATTCCAGCCACGGTATCACAAGAGCTACCAGCCTGAAGACGTCCATAGGTAAAGACGGGCGAACGTCGCAATCCAAAATTTGCCACCCAAATTTTAACATCTCCCGTGACAAGAAAAGGCCAATCATAGTCAAAATAGGTTTCTTCTTTTCTAAAAAATAGGTATATCGTTCGAAAGCTAATGACGAGCTGAAAAATTTGTTGAGGTCGTGCTCCCCTTTACATGCATATATCGTTGCAAAAAGCCAATTATTGTCCAATTTCATTCAAGCTTTCAGAAATACATCTGGTATGATGATAAAATTCCTGCAAAAAACGCCAGCTTCTTAACTTATTTGTACAGTGAAAAACACGAGAGAAGTTCCAGAACTAAAGCAGAAAATTAAGCCCAGCAACTATGATCATTTTAAAGCTTTTATTTTGTGCTCTAGAACTTTACTCTTAGACATTAGGTGAGGGCGACTAAAACGGGGAGCCCAAAGTTTGTTGGATCTAAATTCGTTTTGCAGGCATGGAAAGCATGTGCGTAGGCAAAATATTATGATGTCACTGATTGCTAAGTGGTTTCTATAATCCACAATGCCCGCGAAAACTTGTTCGACCCCGATCTTCGTGACGCCTAAGCTACAAGATTTGGTATGAACATACATCCCATAGGTCTCAAAAATCGTGCCAAATACGAAGAAATTCTGACAGTGGCATTATAGGTTTAAGCCACTTGAAACATGAAAAACGTCAATTTTGGCCTGGTTCAAAAGCTCAACGTGTTCTAACGTGATGACGCTGACAAGGCTCAATTTGTGTTAATATGTAGGATTTCTGGCCCTACTGCAATAACATAAATTTCAACTTGTTTCCTTGATAAATGTATGCATGGTTATTACTTAGATATTCAGTTGAATGCCAACTCAACTATCTGACCGATACAATCTTGTAGCATTTATACAGCCTGCCACACGACAAGAATGCAAACGTACATGTAAAAAATGAGTTATACCCGATACAATTGCTTTTCCAACTTAAGACTTTTCAACTAAAACAATTTAAGGTAGAATCCCCAAATTCAGTGGTCCTTTCAAACGATAAAATTTCAGTTTGTCGAAAATAACCTGAAATGGGTGCAAATATGTGATGGCTTCAGGAAGAAAAGTTGTTTAGAATCATGAAATCTCTCGATTGATGCAAATATTGTGCATATTGGACAATCTGTTTCGACTGGCATAAATCTACTTTGCGCAGGCAAAACTCCTTCATATTTGTCAATTATTTTTGAAGACCTTTGGGGCCTATGTTCACACCAAGTTTTAGGTTCCGCGCTTGCACCCCAGTTAAATTACGCGATCCGGCGACCAACATTTTACAAATTTTAGCTGGTTTTTCAAGTTTAAGCTAGCAGTGCCTCCAACCGTAAGGGCTACACTAAAACTAATCCAATGAATACAGTCAAATATTGTAACGCTGGCAACAAAAGAGAGTCCAGTAACTTAGTAGCGACTGGTTATGACTTTGACAATTAGGTGTGGGGAACTACTAGCCACTGATAACTAGTGTAACAACAAAAGTGAATGGGCCGCTGACCGTGGGGCAACAAACATTTGTGATTTTTAAAATAACTGTTTAACAGATTTCAGGTCCTGGACTCCCCTGTCAGTACATCGCTAGGTGACGGGAATGTGATTGATACAATTAGTACCGAAACAATAAGTATTTATCAGCAGCGTGGAAAACTGGGAACTCTGAACGAAGTTTGTTACGTACCAAAGCATTCAGAGAATCTTTTTTCAGTGAAAGATAACACAAAGTTTGGAGTGAAAATCGTACCTTTAGGAAATAACTGCACGCTTTAAATAAACGGGGCTACTGAAAAATCCGGCAGTGGTCGGTATTGGCTCCAGTAATGTTCATAAGGAATGCGGTGCAGCAACCACTTCCATGTTAATCCACTTCCATGTCATTAATTTCATCGCCTTTAGTGTTGTTTCTCTTGTTACTGTTATTGCTCTTGTTGTTATTGTTGCAGTTGTTGTTTTCGCTAGTGGTTGGGATGGAAGCTGCACGATACCCAAAGGCTTGGGTAGCCGCAGCGAACATTGTTTCTGGCACTATGTTCAGACTGGCTCCGACTGTCATGGCAGCAGCCGTCGCAGCATCATCCAATAATGCCTGGCACACTATGAATGAATATTGTGGATACCATGAAGAGGCAGACCTAGGTCAATGCCGAATGAACTCATAGCGGCAATCGGACAACGGAAAAATTATTTTTGTGGGGGAATTTCGTTGCACACTCAAAGTCTTTGCTTCATTAGTAAAGTTATTACTTTAAACTTTGCCATCTCTTGCCCTGAGTTTGACTCGAAGAGGTCACATTAGTCGTTTTCAACCTACCTGATCTTTGTCAGGACGCCGCCATTTTGTTCAATCAAACTCTTGGAGTAGGAATCCATCTTTACTAAGATATTGCAGTTTGGCAAACCAGGACACTTTCTGGTTCATACTTGGCAGCCATACTTGGTCAGCTTAACCGTAACCGTTTTCTCCTTTGATTTGAAAGAAATTTTCATTTTATTTGTACATGTTCACAGCCAACGTTACATGAAGCATGAAGCTAATCCACTTCCATGTCATTGTTTTCATCGCCCGTGTTGTTGTTGTTGCTGCCTTCGCCAGTTATTGGACTGGAGGCGGCACAGAAACCACAGCCGAAGGCATGGGTTGCCGCAGCGAATGTGACTTTTGGCGCAACGTTGAAGCTGGTTGCCGGCTGCCATGGTAGCAGCAGCGGTAGCCATACCCAACGATGTCCGGCAAACCTTGGACGAAAATGGTCCTGGCCGCATCCCGTAGAGGGCCCCCAAGTGAATGCCGGACGAAATAATTGAGTGTAATGGAATTAGTTAAACGAAAAGTCAAGTTTTGAGGAATTAACCCAAAAAGAAGGATTTGATTAATTGCCATCTGGGGTCAGGAGTGCTACTAACACTAAAAGAACAACCTCACAAATCGGTACATGTATAGGCCAGAATCAGAAACCCCCGCGCAGTGCGCAACAAGATTTTTTACCCCCGCGCAGCGCGAGGCGCTGCGCCGAAGCGTGGGTTTAGCACTTTTCAGTTGAGCAGTGCTGACAGTGTTGAACAGTGCTGACCCCCGTGCAGGGACGCGTTGGTCTGCGCGGGTTCCCACAGTGCTGACCCCCGCGCAGAGACGCATTGCCCAGCGCGAAGGTTCCAACAGTGCTGACCCCCGGGCAGAGACGCGTTGGTCTGCGCGAGGGTTCCAAAATCTTCTGCGCAACTGAAAAGTGCTAAACCCACGCTTCGGTGCAGCGCCTCGCGCTGCGCGGGGGTTTCTGATTCTGTCCTATACATGTATAGGCCAAGTATAGGCATTGCCCATGTATGTACCTAATTAACACTAATTAACCCCAGTTAACACTAACTAACTCATATCATTACTAATTTAACCTTCCTAATATCAAAAATGTAGAATTAAAGCTAAATGACATTAAATACAACTACCTACGTTTAAATAACATTACCTACGCATATTTAACTACATATCGCTGATAATTAATACTAATTCTATGTACTAGCTATTGCATACTAATGAACCATCTTCATATGACGATTCTGAATAATGACTGAAATTGTTACTTGCTGTTAAAAAGGAAATTAAACGCTTTCTTTGATGACATTAAGACTCATTTCATTCGTTTTTGGGTAATTGACAGCGGGCTATTAACTATCTGATAATAGGTTCTAATGACAGGGCAAGTTTTCATACACAGATATTGGATTTCTATAACTCTAAAAAGGGATAATGAGATCTTAATGAAAAGGCACCCGCTTCATAAAGGAATAATACTAAGAGACTCACGAATTCCCAACTAACTAATATGCGTCGATTTGTGAGGTTGTTTTTTAGTGTTAGTAGCATGACCCCATAATGTGATTTAACTAATCTCTTTGTTGATGAGGAGTTAATTACTTTTAGAGATTGCAACCCTGTTCTTAACTACTATGGATACAAATATGTGGATTCTTCTATATATATAATCGTAAGGTTCTATGATCCTTTTCTGAAATCTTCTTACATCCAGATGGCATTAACAATCTGGGTTATCCAAAACGATTTGTCAGGGAATTTCGCTGAACACCTACAATCTTTCCTTCAGTAGTAAAGTTGTTATAGGCAAATTCTGCTACTTGTTGCTCTGATTTTGATTCGAAAACTGGGTGACCTGGCATTCGTCGCTTTCATCAAACTGATCTTTGTCAGGACGCCGGATTCCAGCTTTTCTAGGATCTTGTAGTTTGGCAAACCAGGCCACTTTCTGGTGGCAAGCAGCCGCAATTGTCAGCTTGATGTGTGACTGCCTTTGCTGGATTCGCATCCTTGTTTTGCAGTTCTTTGAAATCGTCGTTTGAAGCTTTATCATCTTTTTATCTCGGTTTTGCAACCAGAGAAACAAATCTTGCTTGGTTCTTAGATTTTTCAGAAAAGATAAATAAAGGATTTTTGGCTCCTGGCAATAATTGATTTGCTTTGAATTTTATCATCAGTTGAATAATCCAGGACAATGAAATGAAGCTAATAGTGTAGCCTAACAGTTTTTCGGCATGACCTTGTCCGTTCCTCTTCATACACTGCCGAACCTGTAGTCGCTGAAGAAGCATTTTGTCAAGACAAATATTGCACCGTATAGTATAGCAATGGCAAATACCAGCTTAAACATTGGCCATGAAACATTGTTTTGTTATTATTAATTAGCGATGATGTGCATAAAGATAATAAAACAAAAATTAACAGAATCTGAAAATAGGCTCTGTGTGATGGCTGTACGCTTACATAGACCTGCCCATTCCTCATCCTACACTGCCGAACCCGACAGTATTAAAGCGTTAGTCAAGATTAAAGTATTGCATTGTGTAGTGTAGCAAAGGCAAATGGAAGCTTAAAACTTGGCCGTGAAACACTGGAAAAGTGTTCCTATTATCAAGAGTACATAATATAAGAGTGTGCCACTAGGCACACTCTATGCTATTAAAGCAAAAACTATGCTCTGCTCGCTAACGGCCCCCCCCCTCGAAAATTAGACCCATCACTTCAAAGAATTTTGTGCGCAATGTTTGTGTTGTAAAGCTCGAAACAGGCACAAAATTCGGACACGCAGTGCTTGTGTTTTCGAGATTAAGCACATAAACTTAGAGCGCGTGAGCGTACCTCTGTTTCGACTAGGTACTGATTTGCAGTGGGATCACTAAGGTCTGATTTCCGGGGGGGCCGTTAGCGAGCAGGGCATAGTTATTGCCCCGATATCATAGCCTAGTGGCACACTCTTATATATGTACTCTTGATATCACTGATTAACCAGCAAACGTAACTGTATCAATCTAACTTACGTAGCATAAGCAATAGTAGAACTGTCACGCGAATTAATCTAAGTGGATGAACTCTTCCGTGATTCTTAATTTTTTAGAAAATTTAAATTAAAAAATTTTGGCTCCACGCGTTTCGACTAGGTACTGATTTGCGGGGGGGTCACTGGGGAATGATTTGCAGGAGGGGGTGAGCCGTTAGTTTTTGCTCTGATAATAGAAAGTGTGCTCGTGGCACACTCTTATATTATGTACCCTTGATGTAAGTAATGGTCTAGCCAACCAAGTATGTGAGGCTAATTCAAAGTGAATATTTCAAAATTGGAAGTTGATGTGATAGCTTACCCTTAAATCAAGCCAACCAAGTGTACTAGGTTTGTTAGAGATTTTATGATAGAATTATTGGACACAGCAAGCGTAACTATATCAATCGAACGCTACGAAGCATAAGCCATAGTAGAACTATCAAGCGAATTCATCTTAGATTGTTTTGCAGTCAGCGGATGAACTCTTACGTGGTTCTTAATTTTTTAGACAATTAAATTAAAAAATTTTGGCTCCAAGCATTAATTGATTTGCTTTGAATTTTATCATCATCTGAACCATAACTCTTAACCATAGCTCTTAACCAAACGAAGGACTTTTATAATGGAGCGATCTTTTGAAAATGTACTCAATTTCCGTAATTCGCGAACACGTAAATTACAGATTTTAAAACTGTTTTCGATTACCCACAGTATGGATATCAATAGAAGGCTCTTGATAAGATGAACAGCTTTTGTCCTAGAGCCAACTGTCAGAAACGCGACCACCTCTTGGAGATCAATAAAAACTCTCCAGCTAGTGAACCGGTCTTCGTCCATTCCTTGAATTCGATGCATTTTCAGATATTGGTTCTACTACAAAAGCTGTTCAGCTCATCCGAAATTTCAAATCATAGCCGTAATGGAGAAACTTTTCAAAATTCCAGTTTTGACAAATTCCGGGAACTGAGTACAATTTCTTTCTATTGCAAAGGTATTCAGCTTGTTTAGAGCTTTCGAATGGTACCCATCGTGTCGGTATTGAGGAAAAGTTTTAAAACCCGGGAATTTTGAAAACTCAGAGTTTTGGAAATGGCGTGTACTTTCGTGAAAAGCTTGTAAGTACAATAATATGCAATCAGTCTTGTTCTATTCGATCGTGGAAACAAAATTTTGATTGCGGTAAAATATGGTTTCAAATTCAATCTTTGGGTTTCTCTGTAAATGAAACCCCGAACTCCGGATATTCCCAGCATTTCAAAATCTCGAGTTTTTGACGATTCCAAAACAAATACATTGCAGGGGTTCTAAAAACTAATCTGCAATAATCAGTCAAATTTTGTACACACATTTGTTGGCTGTACTATAGGTTTTGGATGGAAGCGACACTTGCTCTGATCAGCCGAAGTGAACTTTATCTCCTGTGCAAGGTCCAGGGCGATTTTGTCAGCTGTAACAGTAGCAGTTGCACTAACACCCAATAATGCTTAGCACACAGTGACTGAAACTGATACCGACCACACAGAGACCCAAGGGCATGCCAAATAAAATCAGAGCGGCAATTAAACACTGGAAAATTAATTTTGTGGAGACATTTCGCAGAAACACTCACAACCTCACATTAAAAAGCTGTTATGCACGAATTCAGCCGCCTCTTGCTCTGATTTTGATTTGAACGCTGCGGAAACCTGGTATTCAATCAACCTAATGCTTGTCAGGACGCCACCATGTTGTTCGATCAAAGTACTGGCATAGGATTCCAGATCTTCAAGATTTTGTAATTTGGCAAAGCAGGATAAGTTCTGGAGTCAAACAGCCATATTACTTAGTCAGGTTTATTGGCTGTATTTGCTGCATTTGTATTCTTCTTTGGACAGTTCTATGAAATGGAACTGTCGCGCGACTTTATTGGAGAAGGTTTTACATGCAGTGGGTGAAATCTTAGATTCTTCTTAATTTTTTAGTAGCTTTAATTGCCCAAAAACTCGGTGGAAAAAATTGGAAAATAGCCTGGATTGGCGGTCCATAAGCCCAGTTCTGTTGACCTAGTTCTTCAGGGAGGCTGAGATCATTCGCATGGGCAGCCTATGTATAGTGAATTGGTGAACAGGAGGTGTCGACTTACCCTGTCGCTAATTAATTTGCATTGCGTTTGCATTTTCTATCAATATCAATTTGTAATTAAAAGATTGGTGACTAGCTTTTACACTACTACGTACATAATAACAACATATTCTGCATCAATATGTTTTGACAAAAACGACAAATACATCTACGTTAACTTGAACTTTTGCATTTTATATTAACTAGCCTCAAAAATTAGTTCGTGTCATTTCGCACTTGTCCCATTGGTCATGGTGGTGCAAACTCCGCTCGGTATTAATTTAGTGAAAATGTCAAGGCTGGTTGCCCGTCAGGATAAATTGAGAAGCATATTTTACGAGCAATTACATAACAGGAAGGAGACGATGATTGCGATAAAATCAAGGTTTCTGAAAATTTTGAAGTGAACTATCTGCGAAGACTTCAAGTTTCAAATTTCCGACGACGCCATTTGTTTCTGACTAATAAACAGTGTCACTACAAATGAACAAGAATAAAGAACACCCACACTCGCACCCACACATTAGCTGAAAGTCAACTCCGGCTTTTGCGAAAGAACCTAAAGATTCCAAAAATATAAGGGGGTTCAAGGTTGAAATTAGCAAAAATAGAGAATTTTAACAGTTTATTGCTAAACAACCAATGAGTTTAAGTGATTTTTAAGACATCGTTAAAAACGTCGCTAAAATTCGCTCAAACGTGTTTGGAGAAACCAGCTGAGGGTGTTTGCAATTGTGTGTTTTCTTTCAGAGAAGGTCTACCCCTTTCGTTTCCAGCCGAGGGGTCCACCTACTTTTTTCTCGATATGGGGGTCTGCATTCTCCCAACATAAACCTTCTGCTCACACAAACAGGAAATAAGTACATAAAAATCAACAGTACAAATTGGGAATCGGAGAATGCGACTACAGTGAAGACGATTAGTCGATGTATACAGCGATCCCCATGCCCTACCCAAATATTGGCATAGTTGATACAGCTAATCCTTGAGTCCTGTAGAAACAAAGAGACCAGGGCGTCACAACCCTACATCAACACAGCTCAAGAAGAAATCCAACATTGTAGCTGAAACCGACTGGCGTCATCTTTTCATCAACATGTTTCCATATGAAGGATAACCAAAGGGCTAAAGGCTAAAGCACAAAAGCAACACGGAACTTTCGGATAAAGTTGTCAGAGAGAATACACACAACACACAGCACACAACGAAGTAAAATGATCACAGCTAAACTGGCAATTCAAGTGAGCGGAGAAACAAACAAGCAGCGAGCGAGCAACACACGCAAATGCCCGATTTTAACTACTGGCTTTCTCTCAACCGATATAATTACCCATTTTTGGCGACCATTGTCTTTCAGTATGTATCAGCAAGAGTAAATATAAGAGTGTGCCACAAGGCACACTCTATGTTATCAGAGCAAAAACTATGCTCTGCTCGCTGGCGGCCCATCCCCCCCCCCCCGCAAATCAGACCCGTCACTTCAAAGAATTTTGAGCGCTATGTTTATGTTCTAAAGCTCGAAGCAGGCACAAAATGCGCGCACGCACTGCTTGTGTTTTCGAGCTTAAGCACATAAACATAGAGCGAGTGAGCGTACCCCCGTTTCGACTAGGTACTGATTTGCGGGGGGGTCACTAGGGTTGGATTTGCAGGGAGGGGTGGGGGGTGGGCCGTTAGCGAGCAGAGCATAGTTTCTGCTCTGATAACATAGAGCTTGTCTAGTGGCATACTCTTATTATTATGTACTCTTGGTATCAGATATGAAGCTTAAGAAATCTTGGCACTCTCCAAACGCCCGAGGCCGATACTGAAACTATCCTAGGCTGGTCGCTTGTCAGGTGGAGCTACCAGAGTTTTGATGCACTAAATCAGCGTTCTGATAGGCTTTCACAACACATTGGGTAATTGCTGTGGCAATTATTTCGTGTCAACATTCCCCTTCCCCTCAATAAATGTATGTATTCGTTGGCCATTTAGTTAACTACTGTGTTTGACTGCTTAGACTCGCAATATTTTAGCAACATGGCCACACTGTTTTAACTATTCAGTTAAACGGCTGCACTGTTTTGGCTGAAGGCAAAGCAGCTCACAGCCTAGATGTAAATTGTATTATGACATTATAACATTATGACTGTATGACAGCATTTTACAGCGAGCTATGGAAACAAATTGCCGACGAAAAAGTGAACCAAACAATTGTTGATCCGGAAGCAACCGACAAACTCGTCAAAGCTCAAGCCCGCCACTTCTTGCTAAGAACCTATCAACTCTTAATAATCAATATGGCGAAATCGGCCACGCAGTCAAACGCAGTAGTTACCTGAATGTCCAATGAATTAGGCTTCGATAAAAGTTTATTGAAGGAAAGGGAAATGCTGGCATGAAATAAATGGATGGTAACTAAAATGTTTACTACTAACTAACGAAGCCACTAACCAACTGATTAATTTAGTACTTAACTAGGGAATAGTGGCGGCAAGCACGAACTAAGCAGTGATGGACTGGTAATGCATTAAACTTTATCACTTTATCAGCATTATTTTGAAAGATTTTGCACACTTTAAAGTCTTCCGTGTTAAACTTTTGATATTTTTCCAACCAGCTTGGAGACTTTTACGAAATATTTCAAAGCTTATTGTAATTTCACGATACTTTTGGGATGGTTCGAGTCAAAGTTAGAGTTGATTGCTAACTTGAGACATATTTCTAGAGAAGTTGCAACCTCTCCTCATTTGTTGACTTATTTGCTGGATACCTGCTACACTGCCGCGGAAATAAACAGAAAGAGCACCCAGTCTTGTTTTCAGTAGTTAGAAACTGTTCCAGAGGTTAGCTGCAATTAGGAGGAACTAGAGAAGATACAAAATTCAATACTAAGTTAAGCTTTATGAGCTAATATATATAAGCTGCTCGGAAGCAAGGGATAGAATGTACATACTGTCCTCAATATTTAGATCACCGGACATATAGCACAAAATACCCCCTGCTTAAACAACAACAAGGGCAGCTATATCTACTAACCTGCTTGTAGGTTTGTTTAGATTATTTCGGATAATAGGAGCAAGACAGGGTCCAAATATTATGGGCGCAATTGCTATGGAATCAAAAAGTCGTGACACCGACGAAGGCCAATAAAACAATGGAGAGCCAGTTGAATGATGTGTTTTCAAGTCTGTGGGAGTCGAAACACGGTAAGTGAGCGGATTTAAGATAGCTGGTAAAGTAATTAAATAGTAGGAGGAATATGCAACTATAGCGTTTGCGCCAAATAGGGATATAACGTTGTAGGGAGTCCAACAAATCATGTAAACTAATACCACTGGAACCGTGGCGCGAGCAATTTTTTGCATTCGCGAGGTCCGTTTTTTCCGATCCGCAAAATATAAGATTTGCCTGATGTGTCTCATTTTTCCGTTCTTGTAACAGGAAAATGCCATTGTAATCACATACGATGCAGTCATCAACGCTGCTGGCATCCAAAAAATGCAACTCAAATGGAAAATGTAATAGCACAACTCCCAGTTAAAAATGATTTGCTGATCCACCAAGGATGGCTGTTGTCTCCTACCAGCAATCCAAATGTTGGTGCATAGCTGGGTTGTATTTGAGCTAGCATTTTCTGGTGTCGGCAGCATAAATGATTTATATACAAAGGCTTCCGGTGAGCTTGTGAGAGTAGCTGCTATCCATGTCAGTGCAATTGCCACTCGTGCTCGTTTCATTTTGTAACTCGATGATGTGTTGAAACTGCAGACTTCGATACATCGTAATATCGATATGCAAGCGACGAGATAGGAAGACATGTAAAATGAAAAGGACACTATCCAAGTTGATAGAGGGCAGGTTATGCTGCTTCGAAGTAGTTGTGGGGCATAAACTCGCAAAAGCCGGGTGCCTGCAAATACCGTTGATATCAAAATATCAACAAAGCCTAGATGGGCTTTTAACAGAAAATAATGTCGGGGCAATGCTTGGGTGCTTCTTCGCTGCAGATGATGCATTCTTATAATTGTTCCAAAATTCAGCGGAAATGCGATAACGACGAGTAATACTAAATATGCGACTTCCCAAGCATTAGCTTCCATGTTTTCCGATAGCTGAAATAGAACTAAATGAAATATATACCTAATTAAAGCATGTCCAGGTTCTCAGAGGGCCGTCAGCCAAAAACAGGCTGGGGCAGTGACTACGAGCTGGGTCTGGTGGTCCACAAAAAGATGGATGGTGAATAACACTACACTAAAGGTAATGTTAACGGCTCACGAGAGCCCAAGCATTGGAATTACGTGAAGTGCTGTCAACCGATTCTAAGTTGTAATCAACCACTCTATTGGTCACTTTCCGTAAATAATATCAATACCCCTTCTTAGGATTTCATGCTGCAGTCGTCTTAAAATTTAAAATTTAGCACCTAGAACGACATTGCTGCACTACAAACTCAATAAGACAAACTAAACATTTGAAAAAGAAAATCGTTGTTGTCCAAAAAATCGGCGTTAAAACCCGAAATGATCAAATGAATCGGTATAGTCCACTGAGTAACGATGGTCGCTTACGGGTTTACGGTCTTACATGCTAAATCAAACTGCTGTTTATTTGCAGCTTGAAAATACGTTTGTTTGTGCAGGAATCAGTAATTGAACAGAAAGAGTTTTGGTAAATTTTCAAGGAAGAAGGGTAGAGTTAAAACAGGATGACTAATCCAAAACCTGAGCTTTTAACAAAAGGTCTGTCGTAGTAATGCCAAGAATTTCTGTTTGTCACGGAAGCAGGGGTGATTGTGATGTTAGTTACCTCGTGACTAGATCGGCCTTAGGATGCAGCTTCTAATGAAATTAGAGTGCACTTAGACAAAGGTTTTCCTTTAAGCAAAAGTGTTCACCTTTAGCCCCTGAAACCGTAAGGTGGAGAGGCAAGTACAACGGAAGATAAAACCATTACTCCATGTTGTACACAGGTTCTATCAAATGAACAGAATTGTGGAGAATTGTCATCTTCCACGCTCAGGAGCTTAACGAACACGCTCTTTTCTCATCATAAGCTACTATGAAAACAGTAATGAATTATGTCTCAGTTCGGCTAAAAAATAATTATATTTCAGTCAATGGCAGTTTAATCTTCATAAACTTTAATATTTTCATTCCATCTTTAACTTTCAACAGAATGAAGCATTACATTTAATCAGCAGATTTACAATTAAAGTAGCTGATCAAAACTCAATGGTTAGCCAAAATCAATCAATGGATTACATTAATCTCTCCTTTTCATTCCAGACAGTAAGCAAGAGTACATAATCCATATAAGTGTGACAGCAGGCAAGCTCTCCGTTATCAGCTCAAAGTACATGATCTGCACGCTAACGGCTGAACCCCGCCCCCCCAAACGTGTATGTTCACTTCAAAGAAATTCGCACGCTATCTTTGCGTTATAAAGCAGACACAAATTGGACGCACGCAGGCGTTGTGTTTTCGAGCTTTAACACGTAAAGATATGGCTAGTGAGCGTACAGAAACGTGTCCTGGGTACACATTTGTGGGGGGTCACTAGGTACAGGTTTGTGTATGGGGTCAGCCGTTAGCGTGCAGAGCATGTGCCTTGAGCTGATAACAGAGAGCCTGCCAGCTGTCACACTCTTATCTATTATGTACTCTTGATGTAAGGTATCTTCTGTCTATAGATGTTAGGACAATTTGAATTATCTTTTCTTGGCCAGTCCTCCAATGCGGATTGCAGCTAACAGAAAGCGAACTTTAGTGAATGCGGCACATTAGTATTAGCAAGGGTACATACTACATATGAGTATGACAGCTGTTATACACTATGTATTATGAGCGTGACACTCTGCACGCTAACGGCTGACACCCCCCGCAAATTGGACCCTTCACTTCAAATGAATTTAACCGCTATACATGTGTTCTAAAGCTCGAAACAGACACAAAACTCGCGCACATTGTGATTGGGTTTTCGAGCTTTAGAACACAAGCATAGAGCGAATGAGCGTACCCTCATTTCGACTGGGTACCAGTTTGCGGAGGGGTCACTGGGGTCAAATTGTGCAGATGTGTCAAATTGATACCTACATAGAGTATGCCAACTGTCAGACTCTTATCTATGTACTCTTGGCATTAGTATTACTTTAGTATTACTATTATTAGTATTAGCTCGGACGAGCCGGCTGCCGCTTAAGCTTAAGCCGCCATAGCTTAATTCTTTTAGTCCAGGCAATCTTCTTGTGTACAGTCGCTAAACTCGTCTTTCTTTCGTTCTTTTTGTGAATCGATCCAAAGACGCTTTTGTAGTTCCACTTTGCTATAATGCAGGAGCTAGATTCCCGTCTTTGCCGCTTTGTCACCTCCTGCTGAAATCTTTGGGCTATATCATCCTTTCAAAACAAGCGAAAAGCAGAGATCACAGTGCTGTGCTCGTGCAGCAATCTGCGATTTCGTACGGGTTCTTGCATAAACCAGTGCGTCACTGAAGCAACTCGAAAGCTTTATATTTAATTAGAAGGTTTTTACAAGTATAAGTAGCGGATCAAAACTCTACCTTAGTCAAGAATGGCTAGAGTTACAACACAAAATGCACTTGTATAGGAGGACAGCATGGGCATAAATCGATTGAAAAGTCTATTGCTAATACTTTCTTCAATGTGGATGTCTTTGGATGCAGCAGTCGCTCACCATCTATCTGAGTAGCCCTCGAGGGGTCTATCCTTGAAAAATTCCAAAATTTTAAGGAAAATTACCCCAAAATTTGCAAAAATTGCTAATTTTTAGAATTTTTGCACAAAAACTTAGCCTGTCACTATGATAAGTCTAACCAGACAAGGCTGCAGTCATTTAGTGTCACTGCGGCCTCGATCCGTCGACGAAAGCGACCCTTCAAGGGCTGCAAATACCAGAACCTGGAAAAAGGACACCAGGGCTCTTACCTAGTGAATTGAATTCATCAAATCATCCATCCAATGGCAGAACAAATGGCAAACTGGACTTCCAGGGGCAAGGACAATACCAGCATACATTGCAGCCGTGAAGTCAATGGAGGGTGATCAGCGAGTTTGCTCATTTTCACATATTTTGTAGTCCGTATGGGTCCTCAACTCAAGACAAGTGCCTTTTTCGTACGTTTGCTTGCATTGTTCTGTAGAGCCCTTCAAAGAATTTATAAGAATTTTCAAAGTACAGTGAAGTCGGCTTTGCTCAAAATTGCTCCTCAAATGAGTAGGTCATTGAACGTTTTGTCCTATCCTGAACTTATCTTTGGTGTAAAATTTCGCATTTAGATGATAGCACTGTATGTTGCTAGGCCTTTATTTAAAGTATAAAACACATCTTGTTGATTTTGGAACTGAATTCAATACTGTCAAGAGGAAACTAAAGATGGTAAGGCTGATTCGATTAGTCAGTTCAGTTATACCGATGGGGCGGCGGCCTGGAAAACGTTTTCCAAGCCGGCTGCTCGAATCGGCTTTCCTGGCAAACGACAAATGTTAGCTCTGTCCGGTTATAATTTTAAGACTGGTTCGGGTTCCGCCGTACCAGTTCCGGTTCTGGTTCTAGCTTCCAGTTCTAATTGAGTTTTGTTTGAAACGGATAAACATTTTTTGATTATACAATTGAAGACAAAACTGGTGTAAAGGAACCCTTTCTTTAGTGTTATTAGGAACTCTCACAGGCTACGGCTAATGATAACAAATTAAAATTTCAAAAAAGTATAGTACTCATGTTTTATAACCCTCTACTTCGTTTAGCCAGAATTCACGTTGCAATCAGATTTACAGCAACCAAGCTGCATGTATATGTGTATATATTTGCTAACCAAGACGCATACGTAGTTTGCTAATATTCGATTTATGCTTTTTAGCTATATGGACGACAACATCAGCTGAATTTTATAGCTTCCAATAGACAAAATATTGGCCCCACTCCAATTCTATGCCAAATAACTGGTTGGAATACGACGGTCTCAGAATTGCTAGCCAATCCGTTTTCTACTTAGATTTGCAAGAAATTTCTCCATTTTGTTGGTACAAGTTCACAGCCAACGTTACATGATCTCTTTCATGAAGAAACAACGAACCGGCAGTCGTTATCTTAGAAATCGAGATCCCAGCAGCGGTCTTCGTAATTATTGGTTTAATTTGTGCATGATGGTGCTGGTCAAGCAAGGTCGTATTTTAGGTTGTATACCGTCTCCGCTTGGATTTTAGGACTTGTCATCTCCTCCAAAAGGTTTCTTCTTTTATTTGCAGCAGCACTAGTTCAATAAACTTCCAATTTGATTTCCTTATTTTCTTCGCGCTTGCTGTTGCCAGGACGTTGTCGTCTTGTTCGATCAGTGTTCTGTCGCCGGAATCTAGCTTTTCCAAAATCTAAAAATTTAGAAAACCAAGATATTACCTGGTTTGTTTGATGTCGTGACTCCCTTTCCTGCACTTGTATTCTTCGTTGGACTGTATTTGAAGTAGAACTTTTACGCGAATTCATCTTAGAAGGTTTTGCAGTCAGTGGATGAATCTTACATGGTTGTTGTTTTTTTAGAAACGTTAAATTAATTTTTTGGCAAATTGATTTGCTGTGAATTTTATCATCAGTTGAACTATACATGATAATGAAACAAAGCTAATATTGTAATCTACAGTTTTACGGCATGAACTTGCCCATTCCTCATTATACACTGCCGAACCTGAAGTAGCTAAAAAGCTCTGTCAAGACTTAAAAATTGCCTGTGCAGCAATGGCGAATACCAGTTTAAGCGTTTGTCCTGAAACACTGCAGAAAGTAGTTTGTTTTAAATAGCGATCATGAAGATTAAAAAGAAAGGATTAGCAGAATCTGGGAATAGGCTCTTGTATGCTCGTGTGGTTACATGGTGTATATACTTTTAATCAATGAACATGTCTTAATAATCTAGGTTTATTTAGGATAGTTGATGCAACTGAAACTGAAACTATTCTTAATGCGGCTGAAACTCAGGTTGATTTGTTGATTTTGGCGAATATACAGCTGGCACAGATATTCTGTCAACACATTTACAGAAAAGGTTAAACTGATGACCACTTCATGTTAAGAGGGCTATTGAAGTGACACTGCATCACTTAACACAGACAGTGCTTACAACATCAAAGAGTTTAGCTTAGTTTGTTATGATTCTCACTAGGTACTGCTAACAACTTGAGCAATAGTTTAATGAAATTTGCAAAGAGGCGTCCGGTTCTTAGGATTCACAATTGTCTACTTTGTTCTGCTGGAAGTTGTTCCTGTAACCAGTGGGGCCAATTTCATAAAAAACTTGCAACTTGCACTTGCACTTGCACTTGTACTTGCACTTGAACTGCAAGTTCAAGTTCCCAGTGTTTCATAAAATTTTTCAGCCAACTTGACGTTTTTTGGCAAGTTTGCAAGTCTACTTGCGGAACTTGCAACGCAAGTGCAAGTGCAAGTGCAAGTACAAACTCAAGTTTTATCTATGTAGTTACCTTATACTTGCACTATTTTAGTACTTCCCCTTATACATTAATTAGTTTGTTCAACTTATTAAAGTTTGACTGCCATCTATTTCGGTACTTGATTTATTCATATAGCCCTCCAGATTTTAAGTGTTTGGATTTAATAAATACATAATTGTTCTTAAAAATAAAAAAACTTGTCTTGAAACTGCAAGAAATTAATTAAATATATATTTGCTACCGTTCTTACTCTACATGTTCTTGAAGGGCTCATCTCTGAAAGTTTTAAAATTTGCAACTTTGATCCTGAATATCTGTATCACACTTCGAACTGAATATTTAACACTATTTTTGAGAACATATGGAGCTAATTATATGTGAAAACGAGAGAAATCCGTGGTGACCATCGATTTTAGAGCAAAGGGAAGCAGGTCATTTCTACCAAGGGGGTATTTTTGCCAATATTACCATCTTCTAGTTTTCTCATCTCCTCATTTTGTTGTGTTCTCGACACAAGACAAGAGTGTTTGGCTTAAATATATATATAGTGATCTTATCGCTCTCTACTGTCCTTCAGCATCGACATGTGTTAAACGTAGGAAAACGTAGAAGTTACCAAAAAGTAAGTCACAGAAAAATTGTTCACTGTGCAAAAGATACAGCTCTATCCACCACTTTGCACATTAACATCAAGAAAATGAGGCTAGCGTTTGCTTGCACTAACGCGCGGCTAACTTTGATCATCAGCGATATGATGTAAAGTGCACCTTTCTGTGGTTCAATTCAGCAAATCCAAAGAATCGATCGTTTCTAAACTTTGAGAACAAGTAGGTTCAATACTCTTCTCTTCAATCTTCTTCAAACTCAATCTTCTAAACCATTTCACGTATTTTTAAACCAATTTATCTAAACCAACTAAACCATCTGAACCATTTCACATATTCTAAACCATTCTAAACCATTCTAAATTTATGTAATGGCTTAGTATGGCAAAGTAATGTTGCTGGCATAAACTTTCTTTTGGTGAAAAGGAAATTTAAAAATCTTTTAAAAAATTTAGAATTCAAGGAGGATCGAATTTTTGAGTCAGGTTAAATGACGTGACAAAAATGAAATTTTTACTCTCTCTTTAAATCAAATTCTATTTTCATTATATCACTGTCACGATGCATCCCCCCCCCTTCGGAAGTCAGTCACATTTGCAACGCTACAATTCTTCTCTCCCAAAGTTTTAAGGTTAATTTATACAAACCGCATACTTTCATTCAACCATTACTCTCACATCCCTTTTTCAAAAACTGTACCTACATGTTGGTTTCTAGAATTTCTTATCGAATTGCGTTATATTCAACTGTTTCAATGCTTTATCTTTTGCAGCAGACAACAATAAAATTAATCGAGTTACGGTTTCTCTCTTCTTTTTCCGCCTCCATGATTTTTGCTTTTCCTCATTTATTAGTTCTAACCAGTTCCGCAGTCAGAACTTTTTGACGGGGAATGCGGGCTAGGATTTTTGGAAAATGATGTCTGCAGAGTTGGCGGTTAACACATTTTTGATGACCGCGAAATTAATTTTTGTCAATTTAATAACCCACTACAATTATGGTAAAGTTGGATACAAGCTTGTTCCGAATTTTGTAGAATTTAGCATTGCAAAGGTAAAACAAGACTAATAGGTAAATCACGTAAATTTTTGACTTATTTTAGCAGACAGACACTGAATTAGCGCTCTTGTTTAACAAATGCCAGCTCTCTTTCCGACATAGTTTGCACTTCTTATGACCTAGTTTTTGTGCTCATTACAGGTGGTAGAAAATTGCTAGGAACAATTTTTAAGCGAATATTGGCTGTTAAAACAAAATGTTATATAACGTTTTCTTTGACTTTTACTTCAAAATCTGACCATTCGCCAACGCCAATCCGAGGGAAAACGGCTAGCCCTTCGGCCAGAAAATTCCCAGTCGATCTAACGTGCATACCCAGAGTTGGCTCCGGGTCCGGGTACCAGCAGGCACCCGCGGGTACCTGCGGGCCGGGCCAGGCCGGTCCGGGTACCTGCGGGTCTGGGTCCGGGTGTGGGTCCAAGAACAATAATAACCACCAAAATTTAGATACATTTAAGGATTTGGGAACATTAATTGTTGGCAATCTAGTTCATGGATAGACCATATATATTGGCATTGGCAAACATTGGCAAGTCTTTGTTGTTTAAGTTCAAAAATTTCGGTTATAATTTTGAACAAATGTTTTTTTTACAAAACTGCATTCTCTCTATATTTGGACAATAAAGTTAGTTCCTGTATAATAAGTTATGACGATTAATGCAATTCCAGATCAGTTATAGCGAACGATTCTTCACTTCTGTTTTCCTAAAGTTAAAAGAGAAAGAGAGAAGATAAATCGGCACCAATTGCTGAAAACGGTATCTGTCCGATATCGTATCTGTAGACTAATTATTACAAGAATTATAAAACATTTCAAAACTAAAAAAATTTATCTGGGGTTTACTCTTTTAAACTTTAAAAAACTTTTATACTTATGTAGTAGTTTAACAGTGAAATTAAAAAATGGTTTAATTTATCACTGATGTGCAAAATGTGGACCCGAAGCCAACTCTGTGCATACCCGCAGTGTGTGTTGTTTCGCTTCCATATATTCACACTACTGCATCTTTGGAGTTTCCGTTTACCCATGTGACCTGTCAAAAACATTTCAGATATCAGATTGTGATGAATTTCCACATTTTGCATATGATTAATAGAACAAAATAATTAACAATCATCTTTTTGATTATGTTATGGCATTCTTTTAACAACCACAGCTGTATACTCGAAAAACAAAATTGCTAGATATAAATACATGCATTTTCATTGTCAGTAAATATGTACTTTGCCTGCTATCAATACAATTATAAACCAAAGAAAAACTGCAAACACTGCGTTAAAGTTTAGATAAGTTGCGAAATTAATGCAAGAAACTAAGGAATATACACTTAAAACTCTAAAAAATAACTCTACCTCTAAAAAATGGGTTACTTGCAACAAATCGTTCAGTAAAAATAGACTCAACTACTTGCACCGAAAGTGCAAGTTGCAAGTGCAAGTACTGACTACATTTATGAAACAAACTCTGACTACAAGTGTTAGCCGGCAACTTGCAACTTGCGGACTTGCAACTTGCGGTTTATGTGCAAGTGCGCAAGTAGCACTTGCAGTTTTATGAAACAGTTAACTTGTAACTTGCATGTGCAAGTTGCAACTTGCATGTGCAAGTTGCAAGTTTTAGGTTTTATGAAATTGGCCCCTGATCTACAGCAGCCAAGCTGTATGTATTTGTGCAGCAGTCGGCATGCATATGTAATGAAGTTCTTAAAATCTGAATTTTAAAATGGACTAAAATAAACTTTCGATTATATTAAATTTGACTTTAATTCACTTCGATTACACGGAAGGTCAGCACGTCCACTTCTCGAAGCAGACTTAAGCACCGGATCTCTGAAAGGTGGTGTTCCAAAATCAGAGATTCCCTGCAGCCAACCTTGGCAGGGGTCTTCTTTGTGAGTTCGTTTAGTGCACTGGATTCCAGCAGATCAGCAAGAGGGGTCAGCACTTGCTTTGACTTGATCGCTGGGCTGATGAATCTCTGGATGATGGCTCTAATTCCTGCTCTTCCAAATCCAAGGCAAACTTACTATTCCTGATTTTGTGATTCCGGTTTTGATCCTGAGCGGAATCACTGAATGGCAATCGCGCCGTATCTCTAAGGCAATCGCGCCTTTTATTCAAGTATAAGACACTTAATACAATTTCAATTACTTTCGAACCTACTGACGGGAAATCAGCGATAAGTTAAGTTTTCCACGCAAACACTATTTATTGACAAATAGAAGAATACTAGTATAACACAAGGATTACAAGAAGATACTAATAATATTGTCGTAATGATAACTAAATTAATACTACAGGTGAGGTCAACAACTACTAATAATACTACAACATTTGCATAACAAAAACTACAAGTAACCAATCATAAACTTAAACTGCGTGAATCAATTCAATTGAAACTTAAACTTCCTTGACTTCTCCAACCTTGTGAACTTTAAGCTCTAAGTTTGTTCCCTACGTTCAAAAGTTTGATTTACGATTACCTAGAAGCGAACTTTGACCTTTTACCAGATAAATTTTAAAGCATAATAACTTTCAGTTAACAAGTCAGAAATGGAGGGACTATTCTTTTCCTGAGCAGCAATAATGTTAACTTTAGTAGGAACAAATCGGTGATAGCAAAACAGGGTTCTCCAGCGTACTTTATAATAGCAAAATGAGGTACTTTACACTACACAAAAGGTCGGGACTCCACGTTCCCAGGCAGACTGCTTGGGATCGGACTGAGTGCTACCAGCTTATACTTCCATGGTAATTTGTGGATCAGAACAGAATTGAAGATAACTGATCAAAGTTTCTAGTATACCCCGGCTCCGAAGGAAGAATCAGCCCGTTAGAACTCGGGCGATAACAATAGTGTCATAAATTTCCACTGAGATTAATTATCAGTTGCGCCAGATTCAAATTGGTCCGCCCAATCGATTATGCCAAGGGGCCTTCCAGTTCAGATCGATATAACCCTGAATCAAATGGGTTAAAACCATTAATTACATGATAAACGGTTTTAACCCTTGCAATTATCAAAGTATCAAAAAGTATCAAAAATACCCTACCAAATGAAAGTAAATTTGTGGCTTCGTTCTACTGCCTGCAATTGGTTGCAGCAATCGGAATTTTAAGAAACTTGCAACGAATATATAACTTTGAACTAAACTTCAAATGATCTTGTCCAATTAAAGTTAGGTCAAGTAAAGTCAAACTTAGAGTAACAATCGAGCCGATCAATCTCTGCAGCTCGCTAAGGATTTTGAAATATACGCATGTTGGCAATAAATGGTATCATTCACTTCGAAGCAACCGACTGGTAAACTGTGAATGTATGTAGGTTATATACTTTGTTGTAACCCTCGCTTGCCAAATCGAATATTAAAACAGAATGAAACAACTTAATTTGGCTAATTAATATTGGCTACACAGAATGATGATCTACATTTTCTACTAAATTAAAATAAAAATACAAACTTTCTACTAAAAACTGAGCTTGCACTTTTAGCAATTTTGCTGCATGTTAATTTGTTCTGAAGCACAATTCTGTAAAGTTTATGCCAATTTTCCGATTCTTCACGAACATGGCTTCGTAACTTTAGTCTTCAGCCTACTAAGTAATTCCACTATTCTCGGCATTAGTGATAACGTCACAGATTGGCTTTTCTCTTTAATTACTCCTGCTATTACGGTTGTTGATGCCGTTGTTGATGCTGTTGTTGTTGTTGCTGCTGTTGCTGTTGTTGTGTGCAACATTAGGCAATAGGCACGAATGCTGATACGTGGTCATTGCACGCGCCGAAATAAAGTATAATTGCACTTTTTGTTTTAGACAATTGTTACGAGCGTTCAGTGAAAAATCTATACATTTAAGTGCACGCAACTTTCACAATTTATTTCGACAAGTTGACAGCTTGTCAATATCTCAAATAAGCTAAGTCAAACAATAAGGTCGATGCTTTAGATAATTTAAATTTCAACTTCTATTGGTCGATCCAATCCAGACGAGGCTTCAATTTAATCTCTATAATCCGGGTTTTCAATGATTGCAACAAAAGCCGCTGTTTGGTCCGCAGTTTGAAGCAAATTAGCTTGTCTGGATATTGTTTCAAAAATAATAATTTTGTACGACAAAAGGGTTGCGTAGCAAAGTTAGCAACTTTAGTTTACGACTGTTAGATAAAGTTACATAAGCCAGCCAAAGTTGTACCGTTCTCAGAAACGTCTAAAGGTGCAACTACAATTTTAAGTCATCAGTTTCAGGTTTCAGGTAACATGCTTTACCAAAATCTTAATTTAAAGTTTTAGACCTGGCCGGTGACCACAACAACGAATACGGTAAACTAAATCTTCCAGTCAACAACTTGCGTCAACTTTGGCACAGAGTCGCCAGGTGTCGGAAATACGATGTCAACAGCCTGCAGTTAATGCTCATAAGTTTGTGGCACTATCAATTTTAGAAATAGGAATTAATCTTATTGCTTACAATAAGCGAAGTTTAATGTGCTCAATTATGAGTAGAATATGAATAATCTGAGTTACTAAAGTTTCACCATGACACGAAAGATGAATCTAACTTGGATCCATTTAAACATGGCTTTTAAAGTAGCTACTCCTACTAAAAACAAAACTTGCAGTACTGCAAACTCATGCTTGCAAATAGCGCTCATTGGTTGCTCATTCTAACGAGCAAGTTTGTGTCATCTAATTTTACTTGCTAGGGTCATTTCAAATCATTACTGAGTGAAATATACCAAATATTTTACTGGAAATGTGAGAAATTCCATTTCTGTGAAGTTGAATTCTGGAAGAAAAAAATACATAATGTTTAATTGGTGAGGCAAATTTAACCATAATGTCAAGCTGCTCGGAATCTCACATCAAACGATTTGTTAGAAACATCAGTGAACCTTCTTTGATAACTATAAATTAGTTTTTTGTTAGTTTTGCTGACATCAAAAATTAATGAAATCGCTGCGCTTTCCAAAATACCAGAGGGAATGTGTCTGTAACTTTTAACCGTACCTTAAATCAGCAACGAGTTTCCGATTCCGTTTCAGCCCCCGTCTGGGTTCCAGAAAGCAGCTTAAGAAAGATTTCATATGTAGCTTTCTTTAAAATTAGAGGTTCAGTTGCTTTGAATACATTACTTAATCGCAAACTTCGACAATCTTGCTTTGCCTCCAAATAATTGCTATGACTAAGTTGTGCTGTATTTAAGTTGCGAACTGTAGTTCATGGTTCATTTTATCTTTAACCATACGTTTCATTCGAAGCCACCCATCATGCTGCAGCTAATACTTTTCAGAGGTGATCATAAACGGGCTGTCGTCTAAAACAGACCTTTCGACTATACACCACAAATACTGGAAATAGCGCAACTACTGATGTCCTAAATTGTATCTGAAGCGAGAATTTATGCTTATCTTGATCTAAATTTATTAAATTTCACTAGATCGGACCAGCTAAACCTTTGCGAAGTGCTGTTGTTTAGCTAGCGGTGTTTAAAACCTTTCTTGCCTTACTGGCCCCGCTCCTGTGATTTTAGTGTTGGGTCAAGAAAGGTAGCTTTTCTATGAAACGCCAAACGATCTGGAATGAAAGATGAATATTGGTGAAGCGAACAGTTTTGTTTTAACATCCAAATTTTAGTTTCATTTCGGTTGCAATTATAGTCTTTCAGTTACATTGCAGTTGACGATCCAAAACAGTTTCAGCCTTAGTTCATTTAAAAAATGTAGTATTTAGCCGTCGGATTCAGTATAAAGTATAATTTGATGTATAACTCAGTCTCCTCCAGCAGAATATTAGCGAAATAGCAGTTCAACCTTGAAACCTTCAAGTTTTGAGAAAAAGACTGACTTAGTTTCACTCCGAGCTACAGGATACAGGTTATCCACAGCAGTTTAAGTTTCAGTTTCGGTGTCTGAGACAAAAACTTGCAGTAACTGAAGCTTTGTTTCAGTTTAAGTTTCAGTGACTAGACAACACTAAATCATTAATTATACTACTCCGTTTCAACAACATTGCGATTTTAGCGCTCACTGCTTCTCGACATTAATTCAATGCGAATAGCCAGATTATAATGCTTGTTGGGTTTCAAAGATGCGATTTTGTTTTGGAATGCAAAGACGGCGCTGAATAGCAATTTGTCTGAGCGCGAATGTTTGGCGTGTTTGACATTTTGTCACTATTTCACTTCCTCTGACAGTTGGAACTTTAGGCTTCGATTTGCAGCAGTAATTAGATAATTACCAGCTGTCAGCTACAAATTTGGTATAGAACAGCTATGCAGAATCATTGGCATTCAAGAGCTGGCAACGGAGATTTTTTCTTAGACTTGCATCATTCCTGTCGATTCATCTGCAGTTTGGCTACGAAAAATGATTTTCTGAATTTAAGAACTGGAAGAATATAGTGCAAACACTGTTTCGGATCTCTAAAGATAGCTTCGTAAGAATTACATACAAAAATGTTGGACTTTTGTATGTAAAGTATTTACTTTGTAACCATTCTCTGTAGTTGTACTCAAGGCAAGCAAGGCTAAGTTTTATTGAACTTTGGTAATTAGATGCCACCGATCGTCTTCCATCATAGTATGGCACTGTTAAAAACTGCCATTTTATACAATCAAGCTCGGTAATAAAACAAATGAAATAAGCGTTAACTCCTTGCTAGTGCTGAGTGACAATTTAACAGTTTGCAATTAGTGTTCAACATATTGCAGTATTTTCAAATGCTTAATCTCAAAGCAAATAAGGTTTAATAACCGATTGCTTATTTGGATAAGTAATTAGTAGGTTATTGGCTTTGACTTTGACTCTCAATTCTGAAGCGAAAATGTCTGCCTTAATTATTACTAATTGAATACCAAGTGTTACTAAAACTTTCGAGTTAATTTGAGTATCTAATCAAAACTAAACTTTCTGACTGCGCACTTCCGCAAATGCTGGCGATAGAATTTGTAATCCAGACTTTTACACTTTTTAAATTATTTGTTTGAAGCCACAAATTCACAATTAATATAACTTGAATTAATATTGAGCATAGGTTTAATTCTGCAGCGCCTTCCTGGAAATAAGGCCAACGGCTCTAGCCACTGGCTGTGGGGGATAAAGTAATCTCTTAAATTTTTAACCAATAATGCAAACACTAAAGAAGGCGGTCCCACTCAAGTTCCAGATCTTTATAGAAAGTAAAAGGGAAAGTTTTGGGCACAATGCCCCTAGTACGAAAATTAAGACCAATTCGGCCGTGACAAAGTCTTTAAAATAAGCCCCGAAGGCCGGATGAAATAGAAAATTAGGCCAAAAGGGGCCTCCTGAAATTCCTAGAAAATGCGTGCCTAATGTGCGAATTTGGCCGAGCATAATGCGCTCATATGGCCCTCAATGTGCTGTGTTTGCTGTGTTGCTCAAGCATCCCCTCTGACCTGTGCGGTGGTCAGAGGAGGTCCCTAACACGCGTCCTAACAAGGGAAAAGTGTACTTTTATTCCCGGCCAAAACGCTGGCACAACGGGAAGTATACTCACGTTGGGGGGAGAAAACGCGGCCTCTCTCGGCCGAACCTCAAGCAAACACTGAAGACTCTTAAAATTTTGAAAACTGCAGACAGGGTGATTAATTGGTCCAGGTGGAAGGGAAGCAAAAGCTTCGGAAATTTTGCGAGATAATAAATTCTATGTACATTTTTAATCGGCATGCGAAAATCAAACAGAGGATGCCAATATAATTTTATCCCAAATTTCTATATACATTTTTAATTGGCATGCGAAAATCAAATAAAGGGTGCCAATATAATTCTATCTCAAATATCTTTCAAGTGATTGATATATTCACTGATATTCGGCTGATGATCAACCAATAATTTTCACTTTTATCAAAACAAAACATATTGAGTGCTTTTGAGTCAAGTTTTTCTAAAAATTCAAACAATTCCCCCATTTTCATCGTTTACGGACCACTTCTTCTTTTAAGACACAAAATTAAGCACAACTGTTGCAATAAATATTGGGAAGGGTTTCTTTGAATGCTCTTAGGGAAACAGAGCGAAAGAAAAGTTGTAGCAATTGTTGCAATTAATAAATTTAAATGACTCTTCGGCACGCCTTTGAGGAGACAGACAGGCCAGTGCATAGCGAAGAATTGTCGCACCTCAGGAATAAACTTAACAGCAATTTCCATAAAGCATCATTTGGCACACACAACCAACGAATAAAAACCTAAAGCCCGAAACTCCAGTCAAAATTTAAGTTGCTAAGATCCATTCCATTACACATAGTTTGATTGGAGTCTCTGTTAATGGTTTTACAACTACATGCAACAGTACTAAGCTAACATTTCTAATATCCAATAAGCCGTGGTGTGCGAGCCTAGTCCATCCCAAATGTTGGTAAACATACGTAACCGGCTAACCTACGCAGCCGATTACCAGGAAGAGTATCCTAGACCTACAGACGCTAAACCAACCTTGAAAAATATGCCACTCTTTACTGGCAAGTCAAACTACCACAGTGGTACAGCAAGACGCCATTTGTAACTATTTACAAACTAGCTTAAACTTTTTTTGCACTAGAACTGGCTTTTCAACTTAGACTTATGGCTTGCTTATGTACAGTCTAAGCTCTAAGTCAGCACGCTAAAATGGCTTACAAAATTCAGGCTTCTAAAGTCGAGCCCCTCAAACCTAGGCCACTAATCCGGCAACTGCAACAGGGAACCAAGCTTATAACCAAGCTGACTTGCAGGCTGACTGGACTTCTGTTTCTGGGTCTGCCATACATAGTTTTAAAACCCAAATTTTATCGCGCAATGATCTAAAGTTTTACCTCTCAAACGCCTGCAGTTTGAATTAAAGTTGTTGCTAAAAACGTTATATGAAACATTACAAAACTATATAAATTTTCAGACAATTTAGATCAACCATGTCATTGTTTACAGGTTTATTTTGGGCTTTAAGAGCGCAACTGTCGTTGAAATCAATTCAAATTTGCTACAATTACCTCTTTTAGCCTAGAAAACATTTTAAAAAAAGTCGCGGTGTAAAAATATGATTTCTGGAGAAATTAAATTTAATCCGTCATAACTTGTACCACGGCCGGCCTACACAGACGGACTTAATTTTGCCGCGTCTGCACTTAAATAGTACCTTAGTAAAGACTTTAATTTAGTGCATCGCTCACCCCTGTTCTCGACTGCGTTCGGTCTCCACCTGACCCTGCAGGGCTCATCACCGAAATTTTCAAGTTTTCCAGCTTTGAACCTGAATAATTCTATCACAGTTTGATTTCTAACACTAATATTTTGTCTTGTTTTTAAGAACATAAGGCATATTATGTGTGAAAATGAGCGAAATCCATGGCTATTGCTTTTCGACGAAAGTGACCCCCTCCTTAAGCAGTTCTTAGACTGCTTAATAATAAACCAGAAAAGGACGCCAGTCACTGAATCAAAAACGCAGGGGTCTCTTGCGCAATTCCCCCAGCCCTAACTTTTGATTTTTTGACCAATAACTTTGAAATTTTTTATGGGTGTCTACTAGAGGCTGATGAATTCAAAAATTTTAAAATTTTTAATAATTTTTAAAAAAATTTAAATTTTAGTTTGATAAGGGGGACCAAGAGGAACGGAAAAATTTTTTGAAAAAGCTGAAACATGCATACAGGCGTTTTTAGGAGCGCTGAGCCCGAATCCGAATTAAAGAAGAAAGAAAGCTGCACACCACCAGGCGCCCGAAAAATCGGGCACCCGGTGGGACTCGAACCCACGGTCTCCTGCTGAACGCGCAGACGCTCTAACCAACTGAGCCACTGGTGCTTCAGTGGAATAAGCTTAAACCGGAATTCGACTCCAATGTGTGCAACTTCCAACGCACAACCAATTGTTCCTCCGTTTGGGGGGGCCGACCAAAGCGACAATACATACCCCCCTCCATTTGGTGGGGGGGGGTAGCAGAAAAGAGGTCCCCGTCTGGTGGGGGGGGGGGGGGGTGCTAACAGCGAATCAGATTGCAGAAACCCCACCTCCGTTTGGTGGGGGGGGTAGAGCAGAGGATTACGGTAGTTTTTGTTCTATTTGAAAATGGGTCCCCGTCTGGGGGGGGGTCGCTGAAAAAGGTCCCCGTTTGGCGGGGATCGCCAACAGCCAATCAGAATGAGTAAAACTTAGCCTGCTTGAGCGACCCTCCCCCAAACGGGGACCTCTTTCAGCGAACCGGTCACCGGGTCAGTTCGGGTCACTATATGGTCACCGGGTCAGGAGCTCTGACCCGGTCTTGACCCGGTATTTCTGATTGGAGGAATTTTTTTGCTGTTATAGGATATTTTTTAAAGCTTAACCAGTTTTCGCCAACTGAAAACTTCAACAATTACTCAAAAACTAGCAATAGAAATATTCTTAAATTAATCGTGTAGTATTTTAAATGCTTGTCGCTGTAGTAGTGTCTTCATAATATTTGTGATGTCCAAGCTTAGATCTAGGTTTGAAACTACAATCATTGCGTTGAAACTTAACTAGAAAATGTGCGAAAATGAAAACTATTACATGGGCCCTGAGAGTCTGAAATCTTTATTTTAAAATCTAAAATTCTCCACGCTCCATCTAAACTGTAAGTGCTTTATCGCTGCTGCTATTATTTTTGGAGGGTGGAGTCAGACTGCAGGTTTCAAATCTTGGTAAGAAGGAAAATTTCAGCAAAACAAGGCTTACGGATTCTGAGTTTTACTTTGCATTTTTGCAATCGTTGTGGCTTACTACATATCTTCAGGAACCAATTGTGATTGATTTTATTTCATATTCTCTGAATCCTAGCCATACAAAAAATATTTCCAAAAAATTTCCGCTGAGTGAAACTTCAATCATAAGACTAAATGAAATATGTATTTTACTAAAATATATAAAACAGAAATGTTAAACCCCATGATTAGAATTAGATGATGTTATGCCTTTGGTAACGTATTTTGTTCCAATTTGTTTGATTCAAAAAGCTATGTAGTTTACTTCACATTATTGAGTGCAAAATCGTGCAAATCGTTTGATTTTTCCGGCTTACTTACCATATTCGCTATCCAATGCTACTACTTTAAGGAAAGCAAAACGTTTGCCCAACTTGATATTTTAGTCGTCAAAAATGTCCAAAATGGTAAAAACACTCACCGCACCCCAATAAATTATTTTTAATTTTTTGCAAGCTTAAACCTGAATTTTCAAAAATACCTGGGGCCAATTGCATCAAAATCTGCGGATCTACTAGTGCGGATTTGCTAGTACTAGCATACTAGTTACTAGTGCGGATTTCAAGTGTTGCATAAAACTTTTCTCGCGACTAGACGAAATTAGCTAAGCAAGTTGCTAGGCTCGACGAACTCGCAATACTAGTGCGAGTACCTGCATTACGAGTGATGAAACGCGGTGGATTAATCATAAATCTTCAAAAAAGCACCGTGAGTTCAAATCGCAACCAAATTACAAAATTTTTTCACAGTCGGTTGCAAATAGATTACTCAACGTATTCCGAAAACTTCATCGAAAATATTGGAATATCGAAAATTTATTAAATGTTTACTGGCAGTCGTCTAGTGAAATTTGACTAGACGATTTTACTAGCACTAGTAGATTCCTAGCGTGCAACTAGTAGATTTTATGCAACTCAAATAGCTGCGAGTGCCAGTAGCAGGTAGCAACTAGTAGGTCGCTGGACTCGCACTAGTATTGCTAGTTGCGAGTTCCGCACTAGACGTTCATGCAACACCAGCAATGCGGAATCCGCAAACCAGCATTCACTAGTTGCGGATTCCGCAACTAGTAGATTTTTATGCAATTGGCCCCCGGTCACCGGGTCAGTACTCAGTAAATAGTGACCCGGTTTCATCTCTGTACCTCCCACCAAACGGAGGGGCTATACCTGTCGACCCCCCCCCAACGAGGGAACATTCGCGTATTGTGGTCGGAGCACCGTTACGCAATGCCAAGAAGAGGAGCCCTCTAGTGGCTTACTCTTCTTCTAATATATAGGAGAAAATCATGGACTCTTGGTACAACTTTTGAAATTTTTGGAGTTAGGAAGACATCTAAACAATATTTCAAAACTTATAATGAGCACTCATAGATTCATATAGAAAATAATACGTAAAAACAATCGTTTAGGCAACTGCTAAACAAAGACCGTCCACCTTTGAGCATCAATTTCTCAAAACTGCAGAGACGACCAAAACTTCTTTTTATACCATGAAATATAGAGGACATTTGGACCAAGTGTTGTTTTCGGATTTTGATCAACAGCTCCTAATGCTCAAGAAAATTTGTCCAACGCACGGTGAAACTTTCACAACTCAAATGCAGCATGTACCCAGTTTTTTTTAGAAATTTCGATTTTTTAAAATTTGGGACTTCAAGCATTTTCACAATTAGCCACAAGATGGTGTTATTAAACATTTCGTGATCAACTGAACAAGTTGCAGATTGCAGGATCCCCTCCCCGTTTAGTGGGGGGTGGAGTAGAGCAGAGGATTA
This sequence comes from Trissonchulus latispiculum, assembly GCA_030248195.1. Taxonomy (NCBI): domain Eukaryota; kingdom Metazoa; phylum Nematoda; class Enoplea; order Enoplida; family Ironidae; genus Trissonchulus; species Trissonchulus latispiculum. The sequence goes on from JASAND010005391.1 coordinate 36,070, forward strand.
AGGCAGTTCGTGTTTAGTTTCAAAATTAGTCCAGTTGGTGGGTAGGGGCAAAAGGGGTACTACCCGTTTGGTGGGGGTTGCGCCAACAGCCAATCAGACTCAGCTAATCTTAGCCAGACTTGGCGACCTCCCGAAACGGGCACACCAAACAGGGAGGGGGTACGTTTGTCGACCCCACCCACCAAATGGGGAAACATTCGTGTATTGTCATAGCATAATGCCAGGAAGAAAAGCCCTCTAGTGACTTACTCTTCTTCTTACATATAGTGCAATTATACACTCTTGCTTTTGTCTACTAGAACTCAACTTTACTAATATTTCGAAAGATGCGTTTCAATTGATTTAATGGATAGATTTTATTGATGTCTCTTTTATTCATGGAGAATCTTTTTTGACATCCACCAGGTTGCACATCAGCTGACATCGTGACTGCTTTGGTTTCCCGCCAAAAGATTGGTCTTTTCCCCAGCCGTAGCAGAGTACATGCTTCTTATTTTCCTGTCGTAGCCATTTCAGGAGGGGTTGGAAGTAGTTGAGCAGTGGTTTCAGGCTTAGCTCGGGTCGTCCGGTTAAGGTTTGGAGGAGCTCTTGCCATGGATTTCTTCCGGTTTGACTTAGACTCTGCCATTTTATCACTGGAACAAGATTTCTCGGATGTTGCAAAAATAGGTCACATTCGGTGAGATTGGCACTGGGATCGATCAGATGGCAAAACTCTTCGTACACTTGATACTTTAGGACTTCCACAAGGAATTTGTGTGCCGGATTTTTGCCGAGATTGAAGGCGGCGGCGGCATCCATGAAATCTTCGGATCTCGCAAAGGGATAGGTTATACCTAACTCTTTTCTCAGATCCCACCAGATCAGGTTTTGCCTGTCACTGGCAAATTGAGGATCCATGACTTTTTCCTGAAATTTTCGAGCTAAAATAAATCCCTGGTAGGCTTGGAAAACTCGAAGAGCCTGTCGCATCTGTAGGTTCAGCTTCTGGTTTGCGTTCAAGGTCTTTATCAAGTTTATGCTTTCCAAACGTTTGCTGGTTTTGCTGCCCATATCTGCCACCTCTGAGAAAACTTCTTGAAAGAGCGGCTGCAGGTAGAGGCGAAACGAGACGGGGAAATTACTCCAGAGTTGTATTGTCTTAGCCTTGGCCACAGCTATATTTAGGTTGGAATAGTAGGTTCGGTTATCATCAGTAGCACAGACGGTTGCAGAGCTCATTCCGTTGCCAAAATCAGTGATCCCAGGTATGCAGTCTGGTGATTCTGAGAATAGGTTTGACTGAGTACTAAAAAAGCTCCACAGCATTGGTAGCCCTAGGTTAGTCTGAACTACGTCGGCCAACATTAGGGCTCCCTGCCGCATGTTGGGATCATGTTTTAGAGAAGAATTCTGCGGAGGTTCATCTTCTTTGGGATAGGGTAGGAATACTCGTGTCAGTTTTTCCAGATTCTCCTCCAAAATATGTGCCGGTATTCTGGATGTTAGGCTGACCTGAGTTTGATAGGACAGATGCAGTTTGAAGCGAGTATATGTGTATATTTCATCGACAAGGGAGCCCAGTTGATTCCACAGTTTGCTTTGATTTTGGAAGAGCCGCGCTGTTTCAAAGTCCGCATTCTGAGCTTCCTCCAGACTTCTCCATCCGGCTGCCTTGGCGCCTTTGGTTGCCAGTCGCAGATATTCTTCGTAGGTTCGCCTGACCTCTGCCGTTTTCGCCTGTCGCTCGTTCCAGCGTTTCAGCAGGGTCGCCGAACCTTCCTCATTTGCATAATTTTCTTGTTTCAGATTCCAGCAGCTGCCGTCATCCGATCTGCAGCTCTTGCCGTTGGTGAAGACCTCTTCCAGCCGGAGCTTCAGCTCGTGCAGTCTGGAGAATTCGCTGGTGCTCAGTTTAAATCGAACCAATCGGCGCCAGAGCCGCAGCTCGTGCTCCAGGTCTGGCCTCCCGATTTGGCTCGATTTAAAGTGTGACAGCTTTTCTGCATGTTTTAGGATGCTTTGATCGATCTTGGTTCGCCACTGGATGACCAGATTTCGATGTTTGACGGAGGAATTTAGGGCATGGTGGATGATAGACTTCGCCAGGCCTTCTCGAAGACTTTCTATCTCAACCGTTGCAGACTGTAGTGCTTGATCTACAGGCTGTAGAAGCTGGCTGCGGCTGAAAAAATAAAAACAAGTTTTAAGGCCGGTTCATGCTCCGTCGGCGCAACGGAGAAATGGAGATTCTGATGTTTACATAGTACGCGCTTCTGATTGGCTGATACGGTAGACGACGGACAAAAGGCAGAGGAACGATCGAAAATGATGATAATCATTTAAAATAGGTTTTTTCCATAAGTAAATATTTTGCAAAATTCTTGACAACAACAGTCAGGAGGCTGCAACTGAATGGGATAGTATGAAAAACATTGAATAAAACTTCACGAATTTACGCACAGAAGGATTTTGAGTTGTCCAAAATTTAACTTGATAGCTTTCTCCGTTTCTCCGCCTTTTGCGGTTTCGTTTGTCCGTTTGTCCAGGTTACTCTGTTCACAGCTTATTTATTAGCTTGAACCAGTGATACTCTTCTTTCGGAATTGTTTTCCTGTTGTTCCGTTTCTCTGTTGCACCGTTTTTCAGCAAGAACCTGCCTTTAGTCCTAACGATAGTACAAGTCCTACCACGGATAAGGAGGAGGGGGTGTATGTTTATTTCAATTTATTTGAATAAAAATTACAATTAATGAATGTATTCCCTCCTACTAAAGGTGGGTGCTAGTCTTACTTAATCAAAATAATAAAAAAAAATAATTACAAATAATTAGCAGCGTTAATCAAGAGCCCACCGTCGTCTACGGCGTGAAATATTTCCCTTTCAGAAAAATCACCCTTAGTCTAAAGCAGATTTTATTAACGTATATATTAATTTTAATAATCTTACTTATATTTTATATATTTTATTTTTTTTAATTTATTAACCGTATAACTGCAAAGAGTTGTTCTTGCTAACTAGTTTTTTTACATAGAGCACCATGGTTTTTCATAATCACAGTGGCAATCGTCTACAGTTGGAAGAGAGAGCTGCATTTAACACCTTCAGATTCCAACTATAAATTTTGATATTTTGGCGATCTATACGCCGTCCCTCAAACCACCTAAAACTTGCCAGTTGAATGCTGTTTTCAACTGTTGAAGCTCATTCCACTGAGGCACCTGTAGCTCAGTTGGTTGGAGCGTCTGTGCCTGCGATGAGCCTGATTTTTCTGGTGCCTGGGGTAGTGTGCAACTTTCTTTCATTCATTAAACAGACAGGAGTTTGCTGCCTTTTCTGTCTCTTACTCAACTAGACAATCGCTCTCAGGGACTTTTCAAGAAAGGGAAGGGTAGAGTAGGGTTAAAAACAACCGTTTTAACCAGACATGTGCAGGAGGGGAAGTTCTGAGGGGAAACCGGAAAAATCCGGATTCCCCCCCCCCAAGCACACGTATGGTTTTAACTCGCTTTAACTCCACTAAAGCTTGGCTATTCCTCTGTTAACCCTTCCATGAAGAGGATCGAGTTAATTTTCACTCTACTCTACCCTGTCTTGAAAAGACACTAAAGTAGCAATTCCGTGTAACCACTACTGGCTTCAATCGTATCAAATTTCATTTTTAATGTGAATTCCTTCCACTTCGCTTAATGCCTATGTAGTCTTGAGCCTAATCTCAGGGACTTTAAACGAAACAATTTATAGACCTTTATAGTTTAATATTTAATAATAATAATAAAGTATTATAATAATAACAGTATTTATCACTAAACTGCCCAGCGCAACATATTTTTCGGTCACTTCACAGACTCATGTTTTAAATTATATTAATAACTCCTTACCATCCTAGTACCAGAAAGCACACAAGAACAAGTAAGCAAGAAGAGCAGTTCATTCGCAAGCGGAGTTTCGTTGAGCAATTAGTATAATGAATTAGTGAACATGAAAGCATGAGATTAAATCGTGAATGGGCTCTAAAAGATTTTATTTTTTTATTTGAAGTATTCACATTGTGCTTAAAAGAAAACTTAATGCGCCGTTGCTATCAGAATATCAACCCACGCCAAATGGGCTTTCAGCAGAAAATAATGTCGGGGCAGTCCGGCGGGAAAGCTTTTCCGTTGCAGTTGATGCATTCGGATAGTTGTTCCAAAATTCAGCGGAAATGCAATAACTATGAGTAACACTAAATAGACGACTTCCCAGTCACTTGCTTCCATATTCTTCGAAATCTGAAAACTGTTCAATACACTACATAGGTGTTAATTATGTTAATGTACTTTAGCAAAATTAACATAATATACTTAGAGTATACGTATTAGAAAAAAGATACGAAATGCTGCATTTAAAGCTCAACTTTGAGTTATCCAGCATTCTGATAATCAGCTAAGTACAGTGCAGTGTAGACAAAATAAATCGTTATATGTCAAAGTTTGACATAAAAATGTCTTTTACAGCTCTACTTAGTAGTGTCGGATACAAGACATTAACCGTGGACTGCACCCGGGCAGAATAACACAGCAATAAGAATAACTCCAGAATAGCAAAGGAATATCTCTTACTCTGATGCTATTCCACAGCACCAAACTAAAATTTGCTGACCTCGAGCTTAGCGCAGGACTAAATTAGCCAAATTTATTCTTGAGTTATTCCGTGCTCGGACCAGGTTTAGCTCGAGAATAACGTCGTTTTGCATAGCTAATCGTAGTATTGTAGAAATTATATCAGCTTTTTCAATGCGGACACGCTAAAATTTGAGTCTTGTAAACATTTGAGACATGTGAGTGAATAATGGCGAATTTCAAAAAAATTTAAAAATTTTAATCCTTTTAAAAATGCAAGCGTTATTTTTAGTAGCTGCTGTCTATGGTGAAAAATAAAATTTGGAAACCATTGAGGAAAGAAAAAATTGATAAAATTTCATTTCAAATTGAACACAAATTTGCTGTAATACATAAGAAATATAGTGTAATGGGTGGGTAAGTTTAGTGTGTTTGATGTGTAAATCTAGGTGTGAATATTTGTTAGAAATGTTGAAAATTATTGTGAAATTTACGTGTTAGGATTGCTTCTCATACTGGTTTTTATGTCTTGTTTTTATTCAGCCGCTAGGCGGCGCTATCTTTCCAACAAAACTAGATAGGAACCTTTATCCAATCAAAACTTTCCAGGCCTCTGTCGAAATCAATTAGTCCTTTCTGATTGGCTACTTAGGGTGGTGGTCTGATGCAAGAATCAAAAGTAGTCGGTCTTAAGTTTTTCTTTACTCGAGTGTGGTCGTGCTTAAAGTCAGTTTTTCTATACGCCGTCACTTCTTACAAAGCCCCCTTTGTATGTGTTTTTCTATCCTTTGTCCCCTAGTTGCTAGTTTACCTGGAGCTCTCTGTTTGTTCAATTCATTGTCTACTTGAATTCCCCTAGTAGTATTTTTAACCGTCCTCCGATCTGGTCGTTCCGGCCCGATCAGCCCTTCCTATTATATTTTAATTTCTGTGTGCCCATTTATTTATGGTCCCTATAGTTGATTGTCCTGAATGGTAATTTGTAAGTGTTTTTGATTCCTTCATTTTATGCCGATGATTCCTTGTTTGGTTTTGTAAAAATTGTACGAGTAATTTAATTTACTTTTCATTAAAAATTAGGGTCTCCAAATATTTGTAGATTATGGTTTAGTATTTATTGTTCGGTAGGTAGTTAGTTAGGAAAAATCTGGCAGTCTTAGATTAGTTTGAGCGAAATTTGAGGGGTTTGTTGACTAATTATTGGGGTAGGTTTCACTGTTGTTCCAGTGGTATTGGCGAGGTTGTTATGGGTCCGTCACGTTTAACTCCGCGAGGAATGTAGTCTTAGTCAAGACTAACCAAAAATTAGTCTCGGACATGTCTGAGACTAATTGCATTTGTCTCAGACATGTCCGAGACTAATTTTTGTCCGGACTAATGTCTGGAAAAATAGTCGAGACTTTCAAAATTTTTAGTCTCGGACATGTCCGAGACAATCTTTTTTGTCTCAGACATGTCCGAGACTAATTATCACTGTCCTAGACAAAACACGCTTTTAGTCCGGACTAAGCTAATTAGTCCCAGACTAATTACATTTATTGTCCAGACATAGTCAGCAATCCGGACAGAATAGTCTGGAAAAAGTGTCCGGACAACCAGTAGTCTGGACAAATAGTCCGGACTGCCAAAAGTCCGGAATAATGGGTATGTCACGTTATAAGTCACGGGAAGTGCAGAAGGTTTCTCTGACAGTTGGACAATTTGTCTCGAAAGTTTGGCAAAATGTCTCGAAGGTTTGGCAAAATGTCTCGAAACTTTGGCAAGGTGTCCCGAAAATTTGGCAAGATGTCTTGAAACTTTGGCAAAATGTCTCGAAAGTATGACAAAATGTCTCGAAGGTTTCCCGCTCTTCTGTGACAAACCTTATTTTTCGAGGAACTTTCTGAGACTTCTGCCAACTTTCGAGACAATGCTTAACTTTTGAGTCAAGACTTAGACATTTCTCAGCTTTAGCGAGATACTTGCGAAGCTTCGATATATTTCTTGCTTTCGAGATACTTTTATGGGTGTCTAAAAATTTTCAAATTTCACAATCCCCCCCCCAGGTTTTTGGTAAAAAAGTGGAAAATATCGAAAATTTAGGAGTTGTAAAACCCCCTCTCCCGAGACATGGATGTAGCTCGGCGAAAATTGGAGTAAGACTGGCGCAGACTGACAAGATCGCTGATCCGGATGATAATTTTGTAAAATAGTCTCTAAGCGACACCAATATATATGAGTGTGTTGTGAGTTTGTGCTGCCAGATATCAGCAAATAAGTCATTTTTTCAAGAGAGTTCCCAGCCGGATTTTTGAGCCAGCCGTCCAAAATACATACATCTTCTAGGCAGAAAATGACGGAAGGACTGCATAGTTCATAGCTTAAGAGAATCAGCATAACGCAAATCATAACCAAGGGTCTTTTCGCAGAAAAGTTAAGAATGAGTGTTAAACGAGTAGTTAAAGTTCTTGCTTACGAAATTCTGCTAATAAAATTTTGACAAACGAAGTTCTGACCAATAAAATTCTGACTACACGGTGCTGACTGATGAAGGCAGACGCCTCTGAATTGACCAGCTAAGCAGATAACACTAATTATCTCTAGTTTACTTTTATACACTTTTCTGCAGAATGTTTGTAGCAGAAATGCTTGGTTTGTTCGAAGAAATCGTTCAGTCAATTGGTAGTCACCTAAAACTGATAATTTTCGTGAGGACTAGATGAATTTTATCGCCTTGTCAAAATATGAATGTAACTGATCCCTCTGTAATGCAACGATCAGGCCAATTTTCGACCATCTCCGATTTTTCCCATTTTCACATATTTTGTACTCCCCATGGGTCCGCAAAACAAGACAGTTGCGTTTGTTGCAAAACTTTCCCTATCATTCACAGTAGTCCTCTAAAGGTGACCCCGACATATGTTAAGGTGGTGATTCCCTTTGGTCACATAAAGTTTGCACCATTATTACTCATTTATTACTTGGAGTTAAGAAGCCGTTTTTATATCAAAATGCAGCTTGACATTTTCACTTTTTAATGCATACCATGAGACCAATGTTGCTTTTCTAAAATATTTTTAACACATTTTAGAAGAAGTATAATTTTCCAGATTTGTTGTAGACTCAAGTAAATTTTGTCGCGAGACATCGGTTATATCATTCGATACCTCCATTAAATAGTTGGGCACGATTTTTTTATTTATTGTGAAATCGCTCTTCGTTATGGAGAAATAAGCTGAAATGTGTTGGTAACATGTATTTTGCCTACTTTTTCCAAATTTGTCAAGCGATTACTTTAGCTAGAAAGCAGTAATCGGGGCAACTAAAAAAACGTCCCTGGGTATATTTGTGCAGAACTCATTTGTTAAGTAGCAGCCCTCCAGTTTGCATGGTGAATGCTCCACAATTTTTGGAAAAAATTAGTCGTGTTTTTGCAAAAACTACATTTTTCATGATAGCAGCCCACGGGATAGCTGTTGGAAGACGATCATCCATCGGTTAATTTACCCCTGTGAGACCTTCAGATCGACGCCCTTAGTTTGATTTTACGGCTTGTGTAGGTCAAGAAATGATGGATTATTTGATTTCTGCAAAAATGACAAGTTTTCGACGCCAAAACAAGAAAATCGGCTATATCGCTCGCTAGAGAAAAGCTAGAAAGTTGCTTTAAAAAGCAAAAATGTGAAGCACAACGAGCTCTTTGAAATGAATATAGTTATAACTGTATAGCTGCTGTGAAACTTTCAGAAATTGGTAAAAACCGCCCTGATCGGAAATCTAGAATTTTTGAACCAGGATTGCGCGGAGGGGTGTTAGAACGCTAAAAGAACGTATTTCGGAAAGTTTCGCCAAATTTCATCCTGATCTGCGCCGCCAACCAACAATTTGTGCCCGAAAGGAATCACCACCTTAAACATAGGAAAACGAAAAAGTTAGGAAAATTTCGCGGTAACCAAAAGTTAACGCACTGTGTAAGAGCAAATGAGCTATAACTTGCCAAAATGTAAATCTGAATTAGGTAGCGTGTTAATATCTATTTGACGTGTTTTTGCGCTAATTACCGATTTTGTAGAAATTTTCAAAGTTGGATGAAGTAGGTTTTTGCACAATTCTGACTTACAAAAATGCCACCGAAGATATATTTTGTCATGCCCTGAAGTAGTGATGTTTCAGTCACTGAAACTGAAACTGAAACTAGGTTTCAGTTTGTACAGGTTTCAGTTTCAGTGACTGAAACTGAAACTGAAACTGAAACTATTTTGAGAAGAGACCTGAAACTAAAACTGAAACTGAAACATTTTTAGGTAGCCAACTGAAACTGAAACTGAAACTGAAACTATATTGGGTAAAAGACTGAAACTCGGACTGAAACTAGTTTCAGTCTTTCCTTAAATCTTGAAATTTTTAAGGTTTTGAGCTTCGATTCTGTTAACATTGCGGTAAGAGAGGCTGAATAAACATTAAATTGTTCTTTATATTAACTCAGATAGCTGGAAACCGTTGTTTTTAAAGCGAACTGAAACTGAAACTGAAACTCCGACTGAAACTAAAACTGAAACTGAAATTATTTTACGTTGCCTACTGAAACTTAAACTGAAACTGAAACTATTTCGCTCTGCCGACTGAAACTGGAACTGAAACTGAAATTATTTCGAACCACCGACTGAAACTGAAACCGAAACTGAAACTAAAATCGGCTACTGAAACAACACTACCCTGAAGTACCATTCACTGCACAAATTTCGCGCATAGATATTAACACAGTGCACAAATAGAGGTTCAATTTGCATACGCACAATCCCTGCTGCTTGGAAGTAGATCACACTTTTGGTTGCCGAGTTGCCGTTTTGCCTCGAAATATGTCATTTTCTGAAATTTTTGAATATAATGGTCCATAAGTAAGGGAAAAGGCGAAATATTCCAACCAAATTTTATGTGCCAATTTGCATATATATATATATGAAAGGAAGATATTTGCTAAGTTTCACAGCAATTGCTGGTGTTGAACTGTGTATGCATGCCTCAGTTCGATGACGGAGGCCTATAGTCTAAAAATGGCAAATTTTCAAATTTTCTAAATATAACCAAATTTTATATCAAATTGAAACTCTTCATGTCCTGAACATTTTATGTTTTTGCACCAAGTCTCTACAAAGTAGTATGTGAAAGTTAGAGCGGGTTAAAGTTTGAAGTAAATAACAGTTGGATGAGCTTGGTCAAATATTTCATGCACCGTTACTTGCTAGCTACTTGGCGCACCATTTTCATTTGTACAGCAATAAATAGCCCCGGATAGATGCTTGGCGTGTTTGATGTATTGGCTAGGCCGTAGTTCTTTGTCGCCCCATGTGTACACGACTTCGAGACCCTCAGAGAGGTATAGTGACGTAAATACGAAATTGTAGGGATTTTAACTGCACTCGTAAATGCATTGACCCTGGACTCTAAACATTTGTCTTGTTTCTGGACACATATGGGGGTATATTATACCCGAAACTGAGCGAAATCGGTCACTATAAAATTTGTTACCCGGCGACCCCCCCCCTTAAGGGGCGTCAAAATGGGGGTGCTCCAAATTTCTTGGATCGATTTCATTTTTCGCATGAATATACACAATGTGCGTTGTTCAAAAATAAATTGCAGTTGGTTCTTAGCGGGCTCTCAGTAGCTGGCCAGACAACTGAGTACTGGTCGTCCGACCTCCTATTTTTCGTGACATCCAATATAAATACTTACAAATATCTTCTTGTTGTTTGGCTCAATGAAATATCTAAGATTTGGCACAATGAAAGCAAACATTATTATACGTGGCTAAGCTAAATCAAGTTAATTAATTGAGCAAACGGGCCCGGGTCCGGTCCGTTTCTCAAAAATCTTGGACCCGGACACAACTCGTACTACCTCATACAACCGTCTCCCCAATTTCATCAAGACTAGGCATCAAATTAATACTACGCAAATTGAAGATGAAATTCTTTCAAATTCAAATTTTTTAAACATAGCCAAGTCGATAACTAACGAGATTAAAAATCTTGTCTAATACAAGTACGGGTGCAAAAATCTGTTTGTGTAAAGTTAAGGGGCCCCAAACGTGTTGGCACGACATCGTCGGAGGGCGAGTCTTTGATCAAAGTTAGCCAACATATCAGGGTAAAAAAGTTCAGAGTGGGGAATAATATATTTCATATACACAGTTTATGGCAGCCGCCAAAGTGCAAGTTTTGTTGCGAAAAAATGGGTTTTTAAAAAATTATTTCATCTATGGTTGTTTAATGGTTTGACCAAACCAGGAACTTTTTTACCACGAATTACTTGGTGTATTAATTGGACCTATATATCAATTCTTTCTCGGCAAAATTTGTGTATCGTATATTGCACATAGCGTTCAGCGCACACCGAAGTTTGTATGCGTCCACTGGACGCTACACTGCATGGAATTCTTTCTAACTGTAAACTATTTTGCACAAATTCTAGTACTACATATGTGGCAGAATTACTAGCTAGCTTTTCCAACATAGAACTTTTAGTGAAATTCGTAACCCCCCCCCCCCCCCCCTTAAATCCAGTGTTTTCTTGCAATGCGCGCTGTGGACGACTGTGTAGTTGTGTTGACATAATGTTATCGTTAAAATTGGAATTGCTTTCATTTTCGGTAATGTTCAGCGCAGCCTGCTCCTAATGTTAAGGGCCCATTGATGAAATATTTAAACATCACAGATTTGATTGAACTTGAATGTTAACTTAGCAACAGATTGTTTGAGAACCAAGACAATTTCAAAGTCTTTTGCCATATTATAGAGATAATTTTTTTACGTTGTGACACATTTCTGCTTCGCGACCTTTAAGCATTTGAAGGTAAACTTCTTAGGGCCAGTAAGCAACTAAAGTCTAGAAGTCTGATATGACTGGCCTTTAGATAGATTTACAGAGGTTATTTTATAGAGAGAAGGATAGAGTCTTCAGATGTATACAAGAAGCAAACACAGCTGCTGTACCTAAATTCATATTCTTCCTAGGACTGCCTCTCCTAATTTGCTGCTTCACTTGCTAATGCATTCATTCATATCTATTAGCAGGTTAAATGGACTTTTGACCTATACAGCAAGGCTGTTGCTAGTATTCAGTGACAGACTGGTGGACTAGTAACTGCATTCAATAATGCCTGGATTCTAGACTGAAGTCTGTGACTAGCTCGCAACAGCTGTGTTTGACCTCATCTTGTTATTATTTTCTGCTATAGCTTCCAGTCTGTACCTCTGGACTTTGGCCAAAGATATTAGTTTAGAAACTCTGTTGCATTTTACACAAGAAGTAGTCTGGGGCTCTATGTGAAGGGGCCTTCTCTAGTTAGCGAAAGAAAGGGGCGTAACGTTTATAGAATGCGCTTAAGCAATTAAGTAATTGTTCGCAGCTGGCACATTCTCATTAGCAAACAATCAGCAACTATTATTTATCCAAGAAATTTGAAGAGTGGAACATGTTATGTTTAGGTGCGCAAACGTCATAAATCAAAGTTAAACTTAATTCAAATTATGAGAGGAAGGATAAGGAATATGAAATATAAAAATTTTTGGGTCTTTTCCAAAAACGCACAATTTAACGGATTCAGTTGAAATCTGGTGGGGATAGGAATTCGGACCTGCTGATTCAAAAATGCAATAATTTTAAATTTAAAAATTTTTAAAAATTTTAAAATTTTAGTTGGTAAGTGGGACAAAGGAAATGAAAGTTTTTTGTCCGTGATTTTGCTGAAAACTTGCACGCGGGGGTTTTCCGTGGCGCTGAGCAGGAATCTAAAATCAGTTTTTCGATTCAGCTTTTTGTTAGCTTAAGGGGGGGGCTACGAACGGTTTTGCCTAACTTCTTCAGAGAGACCTGCCTTTTGGCATATGATTAGCTAACATATTAAGGTTAAATAGTCCGTAGTGGGCATTATTATATCTAACACACATCGATTCTGGCACTACGCCAAAGTCGAAAGTTTGGTGCGAAAAGTGGGTTTTTTGAAAAAGCTTTTCTGAATTCTGGTGGATTAAAGGTTTGACCAATTCTGAAACTTTTTGCCACAAATAATAACTGTTACTATAGTACGACCAAAAAATGTGTGTACAAACTTCGACCGTTTATAGCAGATTAACCTTTGCAGTAAACCCCAACAATGTATATATTTTTAGAATCCTCAGGAACCCGAGATTTCGAAAATCCGGAAAAATCCGGAATTCCGGGTTTCATTCACGGAAAATATAATTTTTAATTTTTAGCCCAATTTTTATCGCAATCAAAAATTTGTTTTCAAAATCGAATAGATCCGGTCTCGCTGCATATTTTTGATTTTACAAGATTTTCACGAAAATGCACCCAATTCCCGGAATCCCGGGATTTCGAAATTTCCGGATTTTGAAAATTTTTTCCAATACCCCCAAGATGAGCATCATTCGAAAGCTGTTATCGAGCTGAATAACTTTTCCAATAGAATGAACTCTTGAAAATGCACGCAATTCCCGGAATTAACGAAACCCGGATTTTCCGGATTTTAAAAATTTTCTCCAATACCCCACAATATTGGTATCATTCGAAAAAAAGCTCTTGATGAGCTGAACAAATCTTGTAAATCTTGTATGACGCTTCCTTCGTTCAGTATGCGCTTACAACTGTCTT
>JASAND010005392.1:0-22704 GCA_030248195.1 Trissonchulus latispiculum
CAATCAACAAGACATTGAAGAAGTTGCGTAACTAGACTTTCTACTAAGTCCTCCATGTTGATGCTCACTTAGAATTTTGTTACGTTCTAAAAGAAATAAAAGATGCGGTTTAACACATCTCTCAAAATTTCTCATTAAAACACAAGTAACACTAATGGGTCTGTAATTTAGAGCTTACGCTTTAGACCCCTTATTTTAAAAATAGGTACTACATCAGCAGCTTTCCACTCAAGGGGTATACATCCACTGTCTAGAGAATTGTTATACAAAACGAGAAGAATTGGTGCAAGTTCATGCGACAAATTTCTAATAAATTTAGAGGGTATTTGATCAGCTCCACAACTAAGTTTTGAGGGAATGTTTTTTAAAACTTTAAGTATTTCTTCCTCCGTAAACACTATTGTATCTAGCGTATCAATAGGAGTGTAATTAGTAAAAACAGTTCTTCCGTCATCAATTATAAATACACTACAAAAAGCTTCATTGAATTCTTCAGCGATAGCTTTTTCCTCAGTAATTAAGGCATCACCCTTCTTTAAAACAGGTGAATGCTGTTGATCACCTAATTTTCGATTCACAAATTTCCAAAAGTCTTTGGGATTGGAACTAGTCAAAGCTTTTCTTTTGTAACGAGCGCAGTTCATAACTTACGTAGCTTAAACCGACGTAAGTAACAAGTTTCCCGCTAAAAGCTGAACTCTAGCTAACTTAAGTTAAACCTTAATTTCAGCCTGAGTAACTGCTCAAGAAAGATAGATCATCCCGCTCGCGAAACTATAAAACGTGCTGCAGCAGCGAGCTGCAGTCAGTTGAGGAAAGTGGCTGGTTGGGTTCACTCGCTCTACTTCTCTCTCTCTCCCCTCTCTTAGGTTGGAAGGTAGGCTGGCTGGTTGGTTGGATTTGAGCAGTTACTCAGAGAGTTCACTTCTCCTTCTTTTCATTCGAACAGGTCTAGGTTTGGTCAGGTGGTTTGGCAGGAAAGCCTATAGTCCTTTGTGACTTTTGGTTGGTTTTTGTACACATTATACGGAGTGGGCCATAGCCCTTTTGCGTTTATTACCTTAGCCTTTTAGGTTTATTATAAGCTCTGATTGGCTGACAGAGCTTCGGTATTTTGGGTGAAAGTTCCGCAAGGACAGGTGTTTAGGATCTATACACCTTGTCACACTTTCAAAGAAGAGATCATTTAAGTACACCTTTTGCTTTACTAAAAGACACACTCTTTTCCAACTTTCTCTGAATTCCAGATCTCCAGTTGCTTTAAATTTGGCCCAAAGTCTACGCTAACGTGAACACAACTTTTGTATCTCTTGAGAAGGTTGGCGTACTTTGTACAATATGTTTTCTTTGGTACATAAAGCTTTATAGCCTCAATTAAAAAGAATTTAAGCACATTCCACATGACTTCAGGATCTAAATTTACAAAAATTTCAAGATAATCAATCGCACAAATATAAGTAGAAATAGCTTCATAATTAGCTTTAGTAAAATCGTATTTGATTACAACTTCTTCTTTTAAAGGATATGCACTCGATACAAGGAACTCAACTTTCTCATGGTCAGAATTGGAGAAGGGTTCAGAAACACAAACATTATAAATAGAATCAAAACAATTGGTCATTACTAAATCTAACAAATTATTGCCCCTAGTGGGACTATCAACTAACTGTTTAAGATCAAGAGTTAAGAGACAGCCCATAAAAATTTCCTCAACTTGATTAGTGCATGTAAATTTAGACCAATTAACAGCGGGTAGGTTAAAATCTCCTACCACCACATAACGCTTACATAATTTAAGAAGATCCTTAAGCTGACGGCACAATTGCTCTACTTGATTACAGCTACTAGACGGTGGTAAATAACACAAAACAAAACGGATCTTAAACTTTTTTCCCGGTAAAAAAACATCAAAACAGACAATTTCATATCCATTATCAGATAAATTCAAAATAGATACAGACTTGAAACTGCGGTGTACCAAGGCTAACACCCCTCCTCCGATACCAGTTGACCTATCCGCACGATAGGTCTCATACCTATTGGTACACCCTAACTCTTTCGTTAGAATTTCAGTTTTCAACCATGTTTCTGTAATAAAAATAAAGGAGTAGACAGGTTTCTTAGACAAAACTTCAACTCTGAAATCCCCGACTTTTGACACAATACTACGCGCATTAATCAAAACAGAATTATAACCAGTTACTTGAATATTCTTCACTGCATCGGAGGTTGACTGAGGGAGGTTGATGCCTCGCCAGTAGGTGGTGGGTGGGGGTTTTTTGGCTTGCCTGGCACGATTTTCCCATTCCGAATGATGACTTCTTCACCTTTGGCCCTTCTGGCCTTCAGTTCGTCACGAAGAACCCGGTCTCTGACACGTTCAGCATAAGTTAGGTCAGGGCGAATCCACACATTTTGATAAAGCTTATCCAACTCACGGATGGCATCGGTCGAACGGAGGAAGGTAGAGCAAGCAGTAGGATCATTAAAGCAAATCTTAATGATTTTGCCTTTAGCAGTGCCTTCAGGTCCATCACGATAGACCCTGGAAACCGCAGACTCCTCCAAACCGATTCTGCACTTGTGTGCAAAATTTCAGACGATTGCAACTTATCTGTAGCTAGTTATAGGCCGTGCTGTACTTCAGCAGCACTCTACTGCAGCGCAACCAGATGCAAACTTACTGCCAGTGAGGGAAATTCATACGGCACGATTTGCAATGCTATTCTGCACTTGTGTGCAAAATTTCAGACGATTGCAACTTATCTGTAGCTAGTTATAGGCCGTGCTGTACTTCAGCAGCACTCTACTGCAGCGCAACCAGATGCAAACCTACTGCCAGTGAGGGAAATTTATACGGCACGATTTGCAATGCTATTCTGCACTTGTGTGCAAAATTTCAGACGATTGCAACTTATCTGTAGCTAGTTATAGGCCGTGCTGTACTTCAGCAGCACTCTACTGCAGCGCAACCAGATGCAGACTTACTGCCAGTGAGGGAAATTCATACGGCACGATTTGCAGTGCTATTCTGCACTTGTGTGCAAAATTTCAGACGATTGCAAGTTTTCTGTAGATAGTTATAGGCCGTGCTGTACTTCTGCAGCACTCCACTGCAGCGCAACCACATAGTAGCATCGTAATAAGTATACGAAACGTATATAATAGTTTGTCATGTCCTAAACTATCTGTATGTCGAATTTCAAATACCAGTGACGAATGAATAACTTGTTATCGACGGTGCTGTGTTTGGGGCAGCACATACAGCACGGTGGAAGCTAGAGAATGCACCAACTAACATAGCTACAGTTCCCCCTTACTACAGACATGATTTTCGCCAAGTTTCATATGTTCAGCCGTTCACAGTAAGTCTACAGACAGCGTGCTTTTGTTTGTTGCATAGCAGTGCAGCACGATAGCAGCACCGCACAGCGCTGCGACTATGCTCATCGTGTTCAGCGACCCCGATAACCCTTATATGCGTCCCACTATATGGCCCAAAACAGCATATTTAGGCCTAGTTTTGACTATTTCCTGTAGAGTTGGGACTTAGAAATTTTCCGAAAATGGCTATTTGGCCGGACCAACTTTGGGCCGGCCGCCAGAACGATCCTGGCCAGATATCAAAAATCGCCCTCGTTAGGACATACAAACCCTTCCGTAGATCCTTATGCAACAAACCACGTCTCTCTAGAGTCTTCCCTGAGTCCTGTAGCTTTGACAAAAAATTGGCCATTTTTGGCCATTTTAGCGCCAAGTCCACTTTTGGCAGTAAAGGTGGCCGGCCGGGCCGGGCAGCGAAAAAATATCAAAAAAGTTCACTTTCGGGGTATATATATACGTTCAGAAAAACCAAACTTCAACTGCTGAAAATGCCCAGATCGTTCTAACACTGCGACAGAAAATTGCATTTTTCCAAGCGTGACTTACACGGAAAAAAAACAAACAGACCTAACTTGCCCGGTTGCGAAAATTTTCAAAGTTGGAAATTTTGACCAAAACTTTTTTGCGACTTGTAGTACTCGTCGTGTAGATTCCAACGATATATACCAAAATTGTCCAGTTTCGTTGAGTATTTAGCTGGCACGGAGCTCGAACGGGTCTTCAAGGGCCGCACTGAGCCTTTTACACCCATATTATAGGGGAGCGCTCTCGCGCTCCCCTATAATATATATATACCAACGCTAGCTTTCTATTTCGACTACATATTTTGTAGTCTAAATGTTACTAAACTAATTGTAATTTAATATCGGGCTTCAGTTCAGAGTGGAGCAGTGTTTTTTTCGCCGACGGCCTATGTGTAACGTTACACACCTCTCCAAAATTTTTGCTATTTTTCAGAAAAAAGTGTGTAACTACTTAAAAATTCCTAATTTACGCGCGTTTAGCTTAAATCAGGTAGTGCGCGTCAGCGCACTACCTAGAATAGGGAAAAAAAGGCGTATTGCGGCTTCTTGGAACATAGTTTTCCCTGGTGCCGGCGGAGGAGTTGAGGTAGAGCCTTCATATTGTACCAGTAGAAACCCCTTCACGAGGGGTACATGCTGTGCAAATTTGAGCAAAATCGGCCGAGCCGTTTTTGAGATATGACAGATTCAATTTTTCAATGCACGACTTTCTCTCCATTTTTTTTTTTCGCCCCCACCCTAGAGGTCGGAGATCTCATATTTTCTATACCATATGGGGTTTTTTTTGAACAACTTTTTCCCCATTTCTGGGGAAATGAGTATGGAGTAGGTAGGACCTCCCCATAGGTCTGTGTACATAGCAGGATTTCGATTTTTTCGGACATAGTTTTTTTTCCAAAATAGTCAATTCGTTTGTCGAGATTCAATTGAGCAGGTCTAGGCCAATGGGTCTGAGGTTCGGCGAGCAGCATGGCCCCATGGCCCTAATTGCCATAGGGTATATGAATTTTCGATCTGGCTTCTGTGGCTTGCTGGCCAGGGGTCGAAACTTAGTGTGTAAAAGGGGGGTCTGGGCCTATGGACTGTGGAGCCCTACACATAAGAGCTGCTGGGCTGAGGTTTTGTATTCGAATAGGAACCCCTATATGGTGAATCTAAAAGGCCCATTAGTTTCGCTGTAGGACCTATCCATGTGGCTGGGGGGCACCCTGATGGTGCTGGGCCCAACCGTGTCGCAACTCCAACTTTAGCCTCTTATACAGAAAGATCCACAGTGAGCAGATCTTTCTTATTTGGGATTTGGGGTGGGGTGCGGGGGCACTACAGCATAGACTATAGTAGGTTTCGCCCGGACCCCTGTGGCGCCCTGGCCAGGGGTCCGGACCGGGGACCGGGCCCAAAATGGCCAAAAATCGATTTTTCCAAAAGTGGCCAAGTTTGGTATCAAATGAAAGCCCTTGGTGAGGCGAACATTTTTTGTCATTGGAGGACCCAACCAAAGTGGACCCGCCGGCCTGTGGCGCCCTGACCAGGGTCCGGACCGGTCCAAAATGGCCAAAAATCGATTTTTCCAAAAGAGGCCAAGTTTGGTATCAAATGAAAGCCCTTGGTGAGGCGAACATTTTTTGTCATTGGAGGACCCCTCCAAAGTGGACCCGCCGGCCTGTGGCGCCCTGACCAGGGTCCGGACCGGTCCAAAATGGCCAAAAATCGATTTTTCCAAAAGTGGCCAAGTTTGGTATCAAATGAAAGCCCTTGGTGAGGCGAACATTTTTTGTCATTGGAGGACCCCTCCAAAATGGACCCAGCGGCCTGTGGCGCCCTGACCAGGGTCCCGAATGGTCAAAAATCGGTTTTTTTAAAAATTTCCAACTTTGGTATCAAATGAAAGCCCTTGGTGAGGCGAACATTTTTATCATTGGAAGACCCCTCCAAAGTGGACCCAGCGGCCTGTGGCGCCCTGACCAGGGTCCGGACTGGTCAAAAATCGGTTTTTCAAAAAATTTCCAACTTTGGTATCAAATGAAAGCCCTTGGTGAGACGAACATTTTTTATCATTGGAAGACCCATCCAAAGTGGGCCCAGCGGCCTGTGGCGCCCTGACCAGGGTCCGGACTGCTCAAAAATCGGTTTTTCAAAAAATTTCCAACTTTGGTATCAAATGAAAGCCCTTGGTGAGGCGAGCATTTTTTGTCATTGCAGGACCCCTCCAAACTGGACCCAGCGGCCTGTGGCGCCCTGGCCAGGGTCCGGGCTAGTTAAAAATCCATTTTTTTAAAAATTTCCAACTTTGGTATCAAATGAAAGCCCTTGGTGAGGCGAACATTTTTATCATTGGAAGACCCCTCCAAAGTGGACCCAGCGGCCTGTGGCGCCCGGATTTCCCCAAAACCACGCAGCGCGATACCCCCTCCCCAATGGGCATTCGCCCCCCCCCCCCGTCATCAGGTTTTCCTGCAACCTTTGTAAAAGTCACTGATGTACACGTACGTACGTAAACAATTGCGTTTTTCAAATATCCCCAACCCAAAGCAGGGCGACGCCCCCTCCCCCCACCCGGTGGGCGTTCGGCCCCCCTCCACGCTGTGTTACAGAATACTCTGCAAACGTTTTATGATGAAGAAACAATTGCGTTTTTCAAATTTCTCCAACCCCACGCTGCGCGACGCCCCCCCCCCCCGGTGGGCGTTCGGCACCTCGTCGTCATGTCTTCAGGCAAACCTTTGTTAAAGTCACTGATGTACACGTACCTACGTAAGCAATGGCATTTTTCAAATATCCCCAACCCTACCAAGGGCGACGCTCCCCCCCCATGGGCGTTCTGCCCCCATCCAACCTGTGTTCCAAACTACTCTTTGGAAACATTTTCTGATAAACGTTTTATAATGCAGAAACAATTGCGTCTTTCAAATATCCCCAACCCCACGTAGGGCTACGCCCCCTCCCCCCACCGGTGGGCGTTCGGCCCTTCTCCACGCTGTGTTACAAAATGCTCTGCAAACGTTTTATGATGCAGAAACAATTGCGTTTTTCAAATTTCCCCAAACCCACGCAGCGCGACGACCCCTCCCCCCCGACGGGCGTTCGGCCCCCCTCCAACCTGTGTTCCAAAATACTCTTTGGAAACGTTTTCTGATAAACGTTTTATGGTGCAGAAACAATTGCGTATTTCAAATTTCCCCAAGCCCACGCAGGGCGATGCCCCCCCGGTGGGCGTTCGGCCCCCCTCCACGCTGTGTTAAAAAATACTCTGCAAACGTTTTATGATGCAGAAACAATTGCGTTTTCAAAATTTCTCCAACCCCATGCAGCGCGGCGCCGCCCCCCCCCCCCCCGGTGGGCGTTCGGCACC
This sequence comes from Trissonchulus latispiculum, assembly GCA_030248195.1. Lineage (NCBI taxonomy): Eukaryota > Metazoa > Nematoda > Enoplea > Enoplida > Ironidae > Trissonchulus > Trissonchulus latispiculum. The sequence continues at coordinate 7,261 of JASAND010005392.1, forward strand.
TCGTCGTCATGGCTTCAGGCAAACCTTTGTAAAAGTCACTGACGTATATACACGTACGTACGTAAACAATTGCGTTTTTCAAATATCCCCAACCCCACGCAGGACGACGCCCCCCCCTGATGGGCGTTCGGCCCCCCTCTAGCCTGTGTTCCAAAATATTTTCTTGGAAACGTGATCTGATATACGTTTTATGATGCAGAAACGATTGCGTATTCCAAATTTCCCCAAACCCACCCAGCGCGACCCCCCCCCCTGGTGGGCGTTCGGCACCCCTCCAACCTATACTCTTTGGAAACGTTTTCTGATAAACGTTTTATGATGCAGAAACAATTGCGTATTTCAAATTTCCCCAATCCCACGCTGCGCTAAAACATTGCGTTCTTTCAAACAATAGCGTTTTCCACATTTTTCCTAATCCACCTCGGTTCTCTTTTCAGATAAACCCTCTGGTACACACACAAACCAATATAAACATTTAATGCAGCTCCGTAGAAATGACAAAAATGCCCTAAACGTGCTTAAAAACAAAAATGCCCTATACTATCGGGTTTTTCAAATATTTTTTACGGCAGTTTATTCATTTTATATTATTTATTAATTAATCCTGCTAAGAAAAACGCTAAAGCGGAAAAATGCAAGAAACTAGAGGGAAAAATGCCCTAGACGGGCATGCAGTGGCTAGAATAGGGAAAGAAGGAAGGGCGGAAAAATGCCAATATAATCGACAGTCGGCGCTGAAAATTATAGAAACTAGATTCAGCGCCGAATAGGGAAAACAGTCGGCGCTAAAAATGATAGAAACTAGATTCAGCGCCGAATAGGGAAAGCAGTCGGCGCTTAAAATGATAGAAACTAGAATCAGCGCCGAATAGGGAAAGCAGTCGGCGCTGAAAATTATAGAAACTAGATTCAGCGCCGAATAGGGAATGCAGTCGGGTAGCGTGGAACAGGCAATTCCTCCGTCCATCCTATTCGCGTGAATTGCGATATATCTAGCTCAACAGTTCATTTCTCTAACAATCTTACCTTCGATACGGTAATCTCATTAACTGTGAATGGGTTTTATACCTACTCGCGTGAATTACAATAATATGTTGATATGAGTGGCTGCTTTCGCGTACAATTTTGTCTTAAACAGCAATCTAGAAACTCCCTGGGTTCTCTACTTTTAGACTTACTTGAGCCTCGCGACGGTAGCATATCTACTGCCATCGCGTTTAATGTCCTAATATTGACAGGATTAAGATTTCATTTTGGCACATACTTTGATCGGCTTTTCCAGCACAACATTTTTAACGATCAATGACACTTTTAATTTGTTTTAGACTATTATTAAGAGCGAAATTATTAAAGCTCCAAATGCGTCATAGAGTATTTTTAGTTGAAACTAGTAATAGTAATAAACAATGCAGTTTATGTACTTCATGAAGAAGAAATCCGGCTTTAACTTTGCGTTAAATAACAAAGCTAGCTAGCTACAGCACATTTCGTTCACATAATGACACAATGTTAACTGCGTTAGTTCATGATCCACAATCAACCACGAAGTTTCTACTCTACAAAAGCACACTTTGCTTACACAAACGATATGGCTGTTGCCTGCCTCATTTCAAACGCAGTATATATATATACAACGTTCTCGGGTAGTGCAGAGCAGTTCACGCGAATAGGATGGACGGAGGAATTGCCTGTTCCACGCTACCCGACTGCATTCCCTATTCGGCGCTGAATCTAGTTTCTATAATTTTCAGCGCCGACTGCTTTCCCTATTCGGCGCTGATTCTAGTTTCTATCATTTTAAGCGCCGACTGCTTTCCCTATTCGGCGCTGAATCTAGTTTCTATCATTTTTAGCGCCGACTGTTTTCCCTATTCGGCGCTGAATCTAGTTTCTATAATTTTCAGCGCCGACTGTCGATTATATTGGCATTTTTCCGCCCTTCCTTCTTTCCCTATTCTAGCCACTGCATGCCCGTCTAGGGCATTTTTCCCTCTAGTCATGTATACAATTTTATAGTTAACAAAATTATTCCGTTAAAAAATTTATAAGTAAAATTTTAACATCTTATTTATAGCAATATTTGGAGTTTCACCAAATCAGATCGACAAAACTAAAAAATTGAGCAGTTACATCGATGATTTGCATTTATTGGTTTTGACTTGATAGAACGAAGGGAAACACCAGTGCACCGAAGGAGCATAATTTTTCGAAAGGCCTCCTCTAGCCCAAAACTTGGCAAGGAACCGGAACCAGTTAAATTTTGCTTCATAAGCTGAAAAATTTTGGTGTGTACGCGTTTTTAATACAAGAACGAACAAATGTAGCAAATATATATAATATGCATATAACTAATATATACTTAAATAATACCGAAAATAAAATGCAAGACATGGTGCAAAAGGGGGGTCTGGGGGGCGAACCCCCCCCAGAAACGGTAAATATGTGGAAACAAATGAATGAGCTTTGGAAAAAGTTTCGACCATTTGGTAAAATTTGTCCAAAATTTTGGTGTAACGTTACACAGTCGCCGAATTTTTTTGCTGTTTTCCAGAAAAAAGTGTGTACACGCGTTTTTGAGCAAAAAAACACTGGAGTGGAGCACTGTAGCAGACAATGCGGGGTGCAGTAATGGTGTTTTTCACACTGGTTGTCCTGCTCCAAAACGAAGTTTCTGACTCGCGAACTTGCCCTCCATTCAATATTTCTGACTATCCCCCATCGGAGGGTCCATACAATAAGGAAATATACCTTTTTTTATAAAAATCCGCCTTCGCCAGAAATTTTTCCTCTACATGTTTTTAAGCAGAATCTAGGCATTTTGAGAAATTAGCGTTTAAAAATTTCAAATACGCTTAACCACGGTAGTTTTTGGCCATTCCAAAAACCGAGAGGTCCATCTTCCCAGCTAGTAGAAAGAAGGAACCCTAACAAATCCTGGGAATATTGTTTAACACTGTATTTAAGGACCAATTTACCATGCTTTATGTAGATATTTTTGATTTGTGAATTTCGCACAGTCATTCTTTTTTAGACACGGTTCCTTTGAACCAAATGTGAACGAGCTTCCCCAAAAGCGAGAAATCAGACGCCTGTCAAAAGACCCTGTTGCTAAAGCTGTTGTTCTTAAGGTTAGTTAAGAGAAGGCCTTTCGGCATAGGTTCAAACTGTAAAAGTTTGGCGCAAAGTTTAAAGTTGTATGTATGGCGTTTACTGCATTTTATTTGGCGATTTTAGACTAGAGTGGGTGGGTGGGCTATGGTGATGCGGAATAAGACGCATGGGGCCTTGAGCACTTGAGTCCTTGAAACCTCAGGATTTTTCAAAATTTAGATTCATTATGTCAACTTTTGCCAGAGCTCTTTTGTGCGTGAAGAGGTTTATGAATGTGCTCTGTATCGTGGGCTAGTCGGATTTTCGCTAGGTATATAACACGATTGAGAAATAGTGACCATTCCACCAAATGGGGATAATGACGGTGTGCTGTTTCGATGTGCTCTGACGCCTCGCAGTTTCGAGTCTTTTGGTATAAGCAAAAATAACTAATTTTGACGCATTCGAACTGTTATACATACCCCTTAATAAACCGCCTGCTACCGAAAAACGCCATATGACCTGTCCCTGCACAGATATGATGGCAAGGAGGGGGGGCAAATCATGCGGATAACAAGAAAGGTAGGGACGCCGAAAGTGAGCCGAAAGTTGGTGTGGATTCATTCTTATATTATTTAATCAGACTTCTCAATTCCACCTGCTGGCTGATTGCTTCTTATACAATTGTTGCAGAAAAGCGTTGGCGATGAAGAGCCTGAAGATGAAAGCTGTCACAATACGTTAACACGGATCACTGTTGAATACATGGCCTTCTGTGTGAAGGAAACCTATAAACGCAAACGTACGAAGATGGTACTTTTGTTGTTCAGTAGTGAATTGGAATTAGGGTTTTTAATATCCGTAAGCTAAAATTCTCAACTGTTTTTGGTGAAAAACTGCGAAAGCGAAATTCTTCAGTGCTTTTGAAAATTCCGAACTCTTCAAAAAAATTTTAGCCTTGAGTAGAAGCTGTCCGTTATTACAATACTGAGGCCCTATTTTGAGTAGAAGCTGTCCGTTATTACAGTACTGAGGCCCTATTTTTTAAAGTTCAAACGGATTAGATTAAAATTTAATCCAGCGAGTTTAAAGGGGGTCGCGCGAATTTTTCGCTTCGATTTTTCTCGTTTTGACATATTTTGTAGTCCCCAAAACAAGACAGTTGCGCTTGTTGCAAAACTTTTCCTGTCATTCACAATAGCCCTCCAAAGGTGACCCGACATGTGTTAAACTTAGGAAAACAAAAAAGTTAAAAAAATTTCGCGGTAACCAAAAGTTTGAGCGCTGTGCAAGAGCAAATGAGCTATATATAACTTGTAAAATGTTAATATGGACTAGGTAGCGTGTTAATATGTATATGAGGTGTTTTGCGTTAGCTCAACGATTTTCTAGAAATTTTCATTGGATGAAGTCGGTTTTTGCATAATTCTTATAATAGCTGCTTCTTTGGTGATTAATCTTAATCCGTTTAATCCGCCGCCTGCATTTTCAGCTAGTTTTAATCCTCGTGCAGCTATGCGGATTAAACGGATTAAAAATTTTAATCGCTGTATCTTTAATTTCGGATTAAATGGATGAAAGCCAACTCGTTTAATCCGTGGTTAAAAAATGGTCGGATTAAACTATTTGCGTTAAGAGTTACTTTAATGCGTTACGTTATTGCATTTTTATTTTTAGGGAAACCGCTGAAGTATTTTAACTTGGTTGTGGATCCTGATAGCTTTGGTAGAACCATTGAAAACATTTTTCACTTTGCATTTTTGATAAAGGTATGATTCGTCTGTCTAACGAATTGTCTAGAGAGCGGAACTGCTAACGCGGTATTCGTACAGCAGTGCAGGTACATCCTCTGCGCTAATGACTGCAAAATTGCCAAACAGGCATTTTTTAGTGGGGGGGGGGTGGGGGCCCCCCACTTTTCGGTCCCCCCACTTTCGCCCCCCCCCCCCTCCCCCCACTTTTCGGCAAGCCCCCACCCAAAATTTTCTCAATTTTTAGCTAATTTATGGACTTATAAGCTCATTTTAAGATTAAAAACAACGATTTTTTCGTTTTTATTTTAAAAATGCTAATTTTTCGCTAAAAATTCGGTATATTTTTACCTTACCTTTGGCTCGCCTCCCCCATTTTTCGGAAGCCCCCCCCACTTTCAAAACCCTAAAAAATGCCAGTTTTTAAGTGTTCATTTGATTAGATCCCATCGTTTAGGGTATTCGTATAAAAATTGTGGAATCAGAGGTCCAAAATCAATTTTTCAAAATGTCTTCGGATTTGATATTACTAAAGGTAATTTGTACTACGTGAGGTGAATGACTTTTGTCATAGAGACTCCCATGCATTCAGAAATCAGAAAGGAGGGTTGGGGGTCCTCCTCCCGCTGACCTGGACCTCACCCCCTCCCCCCAGAATCCGGATTTTTCCGGTTTTTTTGAGCCGGGCCTTCGGCTCCTGATTCGCCCCCCCCCCCAAAGCTTCCCCTCCTGCATGTGTGTTCGAGACACCTAAAAATCAGTCGTAATCAGACTTTGATCACATTTTAGTGGTTTGCCAAATTTGGCGGCTGCACCTGAGTTACGTATATTCCGCTTTACCCGTTTGCCATATATACCTACTTTATTCCTAACCGTTACCGAGAGTGCATAATGATAAGAGTATGACACTAAGCCTAGTCTCTGTTATCAGAGCAAAAACTATGCTCTGTTCGCTAACGGCTGCCCCCCCCCCCCCCAAATTAGACCCCTCGCTTCAAAGAAATTTATGTTTGTGTTCTAAAGCTCGCAACAAAGGCACATGGAACCATCTGAGTACGTAGTTGTGTTTATGAAATTGAAAAGTTAAACTTTAGCATGCAAGCGTAGCGCTTAAATTTCTTTGAAGTGATGGGTCCAATGTGTGGGGGGGGTCAGCCAATAGCGAACAGAGCATAGTTACATATTTCTCTAATAACAGAGACTAGGCTTAGTGTCATACTCATATCATTATGTACTCGTGCTCTTACCAATTTGGATTTTATTGTTCCCTTTTCCGTATGTGTTTCCTCATAGTTTTGTTTAGAATGGCGACGTGAAAATGTCGGTGGTGAAAGGAATGCCTTATGTCGGTATGTTTTTTCTGCTTTCATTTTATCTGAATTTATATTTGTGACAAATCTTTTATGAGCATCTAAACTTGCCCACCGCCGTAAAAACCTAACTCTATCTTGTATTTCTGATCTATATGTGCTTCGTGGCGTTTCATGACTAAGAGTAGATGATTGACCTTTTCTTGCCACGGCTGTTAAATTTTTTTGTATATACGTGAGGCCAGATGGAGACGGAGAGAACGGGTTTTATCCTGCAGTAGGGGTGAAATTGGTTTCCTCTAGATCTGAAGTATCCTTTCTCATGCTTCGGGAATTCCCCTCTCAAGCACCCAGAAGTGTCCGGAAAGGCACTTTAATTGTAAATTCTGAAATAATTTTCTCCAGCTTCGCCGCAATTTTATTTTCTTTTTAGCTTATTTATATATTTTGTTTAATTTTATCTTTGCAAATTGCTGTTTAAGCATTTTTACATCCCCCTCTCAGAGATGCTGTCTCCAGGTTTTTTCTGATTATATAATTTCTCCTTTTGAAACTTTAGAGGAAGGAAAAGTTAGAGTTGGTCCCTGTTCCCGCCACACATTCGATCAAACATTTTATCCTCAGATTGAATTAGTGTTGAGATTCTAAAGGCCATGCGTGCATAGAAATAGTTATTTACTGCCAACAGTTTTTCTACATTAAATCTTAAATAAAACTAATTGGCCGTGATTTTTGCACAGAGCCGACTAATCCTGAAGAAGATATTGAGCTGCCTGGAGCTGTTGATCGCCGTAACCAGAATCAGCGTTCAATGCCAGCCGAGTCGTCTGATATCAGTTCAAAGCAGTTCCTGATGCAAATGAACATGGATCTATGGCAGGTCAGTAGTAGTGGCGAGTGTCTAGCACTGCGCATATTTTGCGTCAAGAGTACCCACATAATCAGAGTATGATAGTTAGGGCAATAGATATAGCAGCAGATTTACGATCCCGGAAACTATTAACTAATTAATTTGAGGAGTAGCCTGGGGAACGACGTGACAATACTCGCTAACATACGCGTAGCCTGTAGCCTGCCCAGCGACAACAAATAGTATACTGTGCACGCTTACGGATGAACTTCCACTACCGCAATTGGTTAAAAGTCGATCCTATTAGATCAAACTGATCTGCTTAGTGATCTGCTTATTATTTTCTGCTGAGCGTAATATTTTAGCGGATCTGAAATATTTCTTTTTGAGCTTGATTTATTGGGATTCAATTTATGGCTTTGAAAGAGGGTCCGTTGTTAGTTATTGGCTGGAGTTTTTTGGTTTTGGTCATCATGTGCATTTTCTGAAGAGTGCCTTTTGAAAAAAAAATGTGATGACTAGAGTACTGATACTCTGCTAAAATGAAAATGTTTTAAACTGGGCCAAATCAGCTGGTTGGGGGCAGTGACCTCCAGAAATTAAGTTTTTAAAAAGGGTGAAAATTTTGCCATGGAAAAGCTTCTATTGTTATTGAGCCAAGCTAAATTTCAACTAGGTTGCGGACTGCGCACTCACTTGATACATAGATTAAAGGCACGTTTTCCCCACCGAATTTAAAGTGTAATTGTTAATTATTCTGATAATGGACACAACACTTTTAGGATTTCTTAGTTTTCTCATTTTATTGTCATGTATTATTGCTATACAGAAGAAGCTGGTGGTTTCTTGCTTCAGAGTGCATACCTTTTTTAATTTGTGTGGTCAGGATTCTTGTTCTCGGATCACAATTTGCTGCCAATTTGGCAAAGCTGCAATTAAAATTGATTTAAAAAAATCGACCGCTCGTGAACCTTTTGGAATTTAGACAGCTTTTAACAGATGTAGAAAATCACATAAGTGGGACGCATACTTAGGCAGGATAAGGACGTTTTTTGTTTAAACTGCGCTTAATAACCCGTTTTTATAAAGGCACAGGCAGGAGGTTTTATAATATATACACTATTCTTCTTCTGCTTATATTATAATTATGTGCAATGTTATTTGCAATGTTGCAATTTTATTTTTAGCAGTTGAAAACGTTTTTGAAGATAAAGACATCATTTTTTCAAAGAAGTCATCTGGATGCATATGTTCGAAAGGTTCAGGCAGCTCAGAAGAAGTCGGCTGATTCTGTTCGGGGGCCTATTCCTAAAAAAGCCCGAAAGTAGTTATGGAGTCAGATTTACTTGTGTCTTCATATTTGTTGCTTCAAACTTTCTCATGTATATAAATGTTTATTTCCTAACAGGCGCGTAGCCAGGGCATGGGCGAGGGGGGCATGCCCCCCCCCGAAATCGGAGGCGAAAGAAAAAATGTTAACACCAACTAGGAATTCTAATAAATATTTCCAAAAAATTTTGCCTGCGGCGCTAATTTTCTACGAAAATACCTCAAAAATACCAGCTTGCACTTGAAACCGGCCTCCACAGGTTCCGTTTCAGCACTAATTTCTAAAAAATTTTGGCTTGCCCCCCTCCGAAATTTTTTTCTGTCTACGCTAGTGTTTCCTAATAATATGTATTCTTAAGTTTGTTGTACCAGTATTCCAATTTGTAGTGTTATCTGAGTATGTATAAAAGAAAAGGCATTTACTCTTGGTTGACTTTTGGCGATGACAGTTTCATTTGTTCCCCTTTAAAATATATATTGGCTTTTCCATAGTTATAAACTAATCATGTAAGTGTCCGACCACCTTGTTACTTTTAGCTTCGCTGCAGTTAATGCATATAATAATTAGCGATGTGCGCTGAGAAATTTGCCCGCTCCGGAGCTCCGACTGTCAGTTGAGGCAAAATTGTAAAAACTTTGATTCAAGCTAAAAACAATTTCTTTAATCAATAAAAAGCATGCATACTCGCTACCTTATCGCTTAACTACTTATTTTTACTTGCTGATTTCTTTACTACATACGAATACACATTTGTTAGCTGTATTTTTACCTGAAATAAGTTCAGATTTTGACAATATATTATACCTATTCAATTAACCTAAAAATTCTTTGAAATACTATTTCAAAGAATTTTTAGGTTAATTGATTGTGCGCGTTGCGTACTTCTGCGTTTACATAAAAGCCCGAGTTAGTTTACACTGCTGTTTATTTTTATGTTTCACTTGTCATGATTTGGCAACTTTAAATATTATATATATTCTACATAAAATTCTCCATTTTTGTTGCAGGAATTTGATCAAATGTGTACGAAATTTATCAAATCCATGCATAATATATTGCAAATTTAACAGATGTGGACCAAATTCATTTACCCACTATTTAATTTATAGTGAGGATGTATGTATATAATCAAAATATTATATAAATCTAAACTAATAGAATTTCGATCTGAAAGACATTACAATAAGATGGGTATGATGACAGCAAAGAAAACAGCTGCAGATGTTAACAGTTTGCATGGAATAGGTTTATATATTTTATTTTTATATAATTGATTAATTAATAGCAAGTACTTAATTTAAAAAGTTTTACGTATATACTGAATCAATTCTTAAATGTTATATTTAGAGTGTATATATTTAATTTTGCTTTGATTTATACAGTATATAACAGGACAAGTTTAAATATTTCGTTTGTTCTTTCATATGTCTCCAAAAAAAGAACCGTCTTGAGAAAATAGGGTGAAAAGCCTGAAAATGGGTGCTCCGGGTAACCGAAGCTCCGGAGCTGCAGCCCGCTCCGGAGCACCGAAAATCGGAGCTCCTCTCCGAAGGAAGTTCCGGCGCACATCACTAATAATAATGTGATAATTATGTATGCTAATTCAAGGTATTTTGCTGTGAATGGGGGTGAAAGTGGATGTGCATGAAGAAACTCAAGTTCTGAAATATTCTCAAAAATGCCTGGATTTTGGGCCTCAAAGATGCCTGGCTGAGAATAGACATTTAAACGGAAGTATCTCCTGTGAAGACGCAAAAGTTTTTCATAATTGGTCTATTTTGTAAAACATTTGGCCACCCAAAAAATCATTGCCCTCAGACAAAGGCGACCAGCCTCCAATTATTTGGACAGTAGGCATTAACATCTGTTATATGAGCAATTATATGTGAAACTGCTTCTGAACATTGATCATTTTTGTTGAAGTGTAAAGTCTGAGACTTATCCTGTGTTTGATTGTCTGTTTAAGCATCGTATAATAAGAATTTTTGCTGTTCGCATGATCTGCGTTACTATTTTCAATGACCTCTTATGAAAAGGCTGCCTGTTTTTCCTTTGAAATGGAAGGAATGCATTCTTATACTTTGCTTTACTGTATACGTACATGCCAGTCATTTGTATCCAAATAAAAATGTGTGGATAGTGTTGTTTCAGTAGCCGATTCTACTTTCAGTTTCAGTTTTAGTCGGTGGTCCGAAATAATTTCAGTTTCAGTCGGTGGACCAAAATAGTTTAAGTTTCAGTTCAGTTTACAAATAACGGCTTCCAGCCTTTCGAGTTAACATAATGCCAAATTTGATGATTATTCAGCCTCTCTTCCAGCAATATTAACACAATCAATGCTCAAAACTTTCAAAATTTCAACATATAAAATGTAAGTGAAACTACAGTACGACCAGAAAATGTGTGTACAAACTTCGACCGTTTATGGCAGATTAACCTATGGAGTAGACCTCAACAATGTAAATATTTTTAGAGTCCTCAGTAACCCGAGATTTCGAAAATTCGGGAAAATCCGGAATTCCGGGTTTCATTCAAATTTCTGCAAAGTGAAAGAAGGTAAATTTTTATTGCTTTCATTTTGCAGAATGATTAATTGTGGAGCTTTCACTTTGTAGAATTTTAAATGTCGGAACTTTCATTTTGCAGAATCTTTATCATTCAGAATTTTTCAGAAAACTGAAAATTTTCATTCTGTTCTTAATTTTACATAATTCAATTCATGACTTTTGTCTGCCTTTTGTCTATACTGAGCACTTCTATTACAGCCTTTCTAGTAATAATAGTGAGAAGCATATGTTAGGGAGTGCATGAACCATTGTAGGAGTTTGAGAGTAGTAGAAACGTGCAAGAAACACGTATATACAATTAATGCGCAATTACATATATATTACCTACCTAATAAGTTCCACCCAAATGTCTCCCGCCCCTATCCCTAAAATTCCCCCGAGACCCCCCTCTCAGGGTTTTTTTTTGGTTTTCGGATTTGCGTCAACCTTGCGTCCCGATAAATTTAGGCTGCGTCCCGTTAAGAAATTTTGCGTCCAGGCAGAATTTTTGTTTTAGCGTGTTTTTTAGTGCAAAAATTGCTTTATTTATGAAAATTTCGATAATTTCTTTAGTGCGAAGCTAGACTATTTAGAAAGCTGATGCCGCTTTAAACTGTAATGCACGATTACAGGATAACCTACCTATGATTCAGATGCGCCCAACATACACGGCGGGGGGTCTGGGGGGCAGAGCCCCCCAGAAGTTGAAGAATTTTTTTGAAAATACAGAATAATCCGTAATGGAAATGTTTAAAAAGATTTTATTTGGCGTCTGTTGCAGAACTTAGTAATTTTCGATATACACATATATTATTGACACACATTATTCCGATATTTCAATGTTAGTTAAACTAATTAAAGTATTAAAAATCTATGAAATATTTAGGAATATCATTGAGAAGAAAGGTAGCTAATATTAAAACATACATTCGGTTTCGAAAACTTTGAGAACTGGTGATCCTTGATAGCAGGATTATTGCAAATGAGCACCGGGGGGTCTGGGGGGCGGAGCGGGCGGGCGGAGCCCCCCAGAAGTTGGAGATTTTTAGAAATTACGGATTAAATCAGTCGTGGAAATGTTTAAAAAGGTTAATTTGGCAACTGTTACATCTATTCTGACTGAAGCTCCTAACGCTAATGCATTTTTGTGTTTATTGCATCTGTAAATTTTTGAGTTTCGAGTAAATCAGTATCAATAAACAAAGAAGAGTGTATGCTTCGTGCTGCATTATTCAGCGGCAAAACAGCGAAGCATTTGCAAATACTATTAATGTTAGTTACGATAAATTGATAGTGAATTGATCGTACATACGCCTTTTGTATTTGAAAATTTTAGAAAAATGGTAATCTTGCATTATTTCGAATTGCCATTTGTGTATATATTGTTTGCGAAAAACGTTTTTTAGAAGAACCAAAAAATTTGGATATTCTGCTTCTGCTACAGTTACAAATTTTGTTAATTTCGGGGTTTTACTTTAGTACTGATCTTGATCCTTCCTGACCTGTTGAATGAGAACAATATAAATGTATAAATATATATAAGTCATAAGTGTAAATAAATGCACATTGTAATCTCTATGTATTTATTGAAGTGAAATTCACGAGTTCGAAAAGATTGATATATATCAAGAGTGCATAATTGCACTATATATAAGAAGAACTCTTCTATAATAATAAGGAATAAATTATGGACTCTTGTATATATGGATGCAGGTGGACAACAACTTAAGAAATAACATGACATTGAGTAACATTGGGGCATGACCTTGCACCTTGGCATTCCATGACAAAGTCGGAAACACCGGGGGTCTGGGGGCGGAGCCCCCAGGACCCGAAGAAATTTTTGGAAAAAACGGAAAAATTGGTACTTGAAACATTTAAAGTTTTTACTCTTACAAAAGTGAATTTTCTCCCGAAATAATGTTGCGTCTAGCTTGCGTCCCGCTAAAATTTCATTGCGTCCAGATAAGAAACTTTGCGTCCAGACGCACATCTGGACGCAAAAAAAACCCTGCCCCCTCTTAAAAAATACCTAAAAAAGTGTTAACAGTCAGTAATTGAATTATGTAAAATTAAAAACGCAGAATCAAACTTTTCAATATATATTTTGAAAAGTTCTGAATGATAAAGATTCTGCAAAATGAAAGTTCTGACACTTTAAAGATTCTGCAAAATGAAAGCTCCCAAATATATCATTCTGCAAACTGAAAGTAATAAAAATTTGCCTTGTTTCACTTTGCAGAAATTCTGCAAACTGAAATTATGCAAAATGACATTCTGCGCAATGAAAGCACCCCTTGATGGTTCCCCTTGATTTATATGTGATATTATTAGTATTACATTATTACAATACGATTATTACACGTTGCATGAAAAATTAATTTCTGATAATGCTCCATTCAATACTTTAAATTTACGCATACACATTTTTATATTAAATTCGCTACATTTTCGTGCCCCAGAAGCAGGATTAGGACCAAAACCCTCTTCCACATCTCACCTCTGACCGCTTCACCCAAATTCCTTGAACCGCATGACATTATTTCGCTCATACGACGACTTTGTCCGCGTTGTATAACGCATTATTAATTCTTTGTCACTTCAGTTTGTATACGAACTCCTAGCTTGGTGCGACTGTAGCCTCGGTAGCTCAGTTGGCAGAGCGTCGGAGCGTTCATCCGAAAGTCGTGGGTTCGAATTGCACCAGAGGCTGGAAATTTTCGGGTCTCAGGTGCTGAAGTGGCAATTTCATTTCTTATACTACTTTGTTTTTTCATTAACCTTAACCAAATTTAACTTTTTGTTCATTTTTAAAATTTGTTCTTTTCCAAGAAATGCGTTTCAAAGAGCACAATTTTGGAACAAAAACTGGACAGTTGACACTTTTCAAGCCAAGCTGACGAGAAAAGCTTAACATCAACCCAAGTTAATCAAGTAAAATACTTCCAAAATCTAAACACATCTTTAAAATTAAAATCTAAACCCCGCGAAGCTTGAAATCTTCAAAAATACAGGGGCGTCGGTTCAAACTATGCTACATAAAACTATCTGCAAGAATAAGAACCTTACCGTGCAAAAATCAAAAGCCAACTTTAAAAATTTCATGTTGATTGTTTTTGGATTCTGGTTATTTAAAATTGTTGTTATGTTTGCTGCATTAGACATCACAATGTGATGATCATCACACCACGGTGCAAAGCGTTAGCCAGGAAACTAGCCCCGTAAGTAGTGATGTGGATCGGATCGGCAGCTAAAAATTTAGCCGATCCGATCCAGCAAATTTATTCGTCGATCCGATCCGATCCGGGGATTGGATCGGTCGATCCGATCCGGCGATCCGAAATGACTTCTTCAAGAAGCTAAGTGGAACTAGATCTAAAGTAGGTTTTGCCTTGTCAAACACATCTTACACACTAGTTTCACTAAAATTTCTTCATTTTATCCTTCCGAAATACTAAAGCGTAATTGTGTAAAATTATACAGATTAAGCAAATAAAGTAAAATTACTCAAAATAGTGAGGCAGATGATGATCGCGGCCTGCCTACTAACATAAATACAAATTTAACATTATCAATTTAAGATAATACAAATTAAACATATCAGTTAAAACTATAATTTGAGATTTAATTCCAATTTGAAGTAAAATTTATTAACTTGATGTTCCAGTCCAGACACCGAAATTGAAGTTGTAATTTTTTGGATCGCTTATCAAACTAACATTTTTCTCGGAAACTGAATCTGAAGCTTGTATTGTACAGCGAAAACAGACTAAAAGCTTTTAAAAACAGTGTGGGAAGTAAATTTTGTATGAACAGTGAGTTTGACTCCTTCTGGTTTTGGAATAAAGCCACAAAGAGTCCAACCACAAAACTTCACTCCGAAATTCTGACAACAGTAAGCAACATTAATTACAGAGGTTACATATGCATTAAATCATTTATTAATTCATTTTTCATTACTACAGCATGTGTAATGTAAAACGAACTTAGTAGTAATAGGTGAGCACCAGGCGTAGCGCCTGGGGGAGGTGGTGGTGTAAAGAGGCTGGGAGGTTGGGAGGCTGGGAGGCTCGGGAGGCTGGGAGGCTCTGGGGGAGGTGGTGGTGTAAAGAGGCTGGGAGGTTGGGAGGCTGGGAGGTTGGGAGGCTGGGAGGCTCGGGAGGCTGGGAGGCTCTGGGGGAGGTGGTGGTGTAAAGAGGCTGGGAGGTTGGGAGGCTGGGAGGCTCGGGAGGCTGGGAGGCTCTGGGGGAGGTGGTGGTGTAAAGAGGCCGGGAGGCCCGGTGGCCGGGAGGCTCTGGTGGGGGTGGTGTAAGCGGCGAAGCGGCGCTGAGGTGAAAGCGGCTCAGCTTCTGGTCGCCCGGAACCATGACAGACCCATGCTTAAATTTGAAAATTGGTTATTTTTAATTGGAAAAATTTGTGTATAGGGTTTTTGGGCATGTAGAATTCAAACATGAGCTTAGTTTTCTTGGATTAGCTAAGCTCCAATCTGTACGTGATCGGAACCATGGCACACCCAAGCTTAAAAATAAAAATTGTTTGATTTCAACGGGAAAAGGTGGTTTAA
>JASAND010005394.1:0-26570 GCA_030248195.1 Trissonchulus latispiculum
ATGTTTCTTGGTTTTGGCTAGAACATAATGAGTAGCAAGAAAACTCAATGCGCATTTGGCGGATTTTCTCGACAATGAAGACCTGCAGGCAGAGCCAAATCTAAAAAACGTCCTTCAGCCCATATATCCTTCATATCATGGCACGAACAGGGCTTTTATCTAATTCTACATTTTTGAAAAATCGATGTTCAAAAATGTTTGCTCAATAATTCAGGATCTTATATAACATTTCTTCCCGTTAAGCTTGAGGCCTGTACTTCAATCAGGTCTGAAAAATCCAGTATCCGTGCCGGGAAGCTGCCAGATGTCAGCATGTCTGAAAATTTTTTGTAAACTTTGCTAGTTCCGTAAGCTCACCTGAATGTACAGATTCCAAGCTTTAAAACGATGTATAGAACTTTTTCCAACTCCCAAAATTGTGAAAGTTATAGCGTTTTAAAAAATCACCACAAATGCACTGCACTAAAGGTTACCAGCACCTTAAATGAATTAAAGTCTTTAGTCTTTATATGTTTTACTCAACAGCTACAGGTTATTACTCGATACGCTGATAATGCTAACTGAATATGTAGTGCATGCTGAAGGTATCCAATGGCATAACGAAGTCAAGTAATGTTTAAAATTCTGAAATATTGCCTCCTTTTGTATATGATTTGGTATGTATGGAATTTCTAGAAAGCAAAATTAGCCCAGGAAAGTAGCCAATATCGGCCTGCATCGGCCCGCGCGGCCCGCGCGGGTAGTAAAATTCGGCCCGCCCCGCCCCGCCCCGCGGGTACCACCCGCGGCCCGCATACAACTCTGGTACGCTCTATCTGACACTTCCCTGATTGGTTTAAGGTGTTGGTAGACTTTGTGTAAATTTAGCCCTTCGGGCTGTAATTCTTTATGAAAGTGGATGAAACTTTCCAAATATACTATTTTGGTGCTTTTTAACATTCTTTGACCAGTCCCGCATTTTTAGGTGACAAGATGAGAGAATTTTGGATTTTGCCATTATTTTGTTTTCTCAGTATACGCAGTCGATACACCGGATTGGTTGTTATGTCTGGAGAGAGGGCACCAAAATGAATGAAAGAAGGATGTTTCATCCGGAGAGCGATTACAGTTTTTGGACAATTAATCGCTGCTTATGGAGGTAGCGCATTTAAATATATATATAGTAATATGTATAATAATATATATATAGTTGCGTATGATTATTAAAGCTGTTGTTTGAAATATAATATTGCTGTTAATGTTTAATCCAAACTACAACCTGGCTTACTACGGACTACCAAACTACGTAATGATGTTCATTCTCATAATATATTTTAAAATTTAAATTTAAGAAACTAAAACTTAAGTATTTTGGATTTAAATAGTTTTAAAATGTTTAAAATCAGTCCCTCTTCTTTCTCAGCTTTCATGCTTTTCACACCACTCTGCCTTTACTGTACGATGTGAAGTGAGCTTAAACGAATGTGCGAAATTTGTAAGCTGTCACGCTTTCAAACTTAACAATAACTTTTTAAGCCTAAAAATTTCATTTAAAAGTGCTTTATTATGTCAGTAGACTAGCTCTATTGTTCGCCGTTTGCTAGTGAGATACCTAACATCTAATGGACTTTTGCTTCAACTAAATGCTGTCGGCTGTTCCTTTAATTGATTTTCAGTCTTTAAATCAGAAGAAGATCAATAAAATGACATCGTAAGTTATCGCAGTAATCTCATATTTACGGTGCAGATTCAAGATATTTTATTTCCCTGGCTATCTCCTAGTTTTGATGAATGGGTACCGAGTCTAAATGAGGGTCGGTCACTCTCTTAATATAATTATATGTGTAGCAGGTACCATATTTGGGGAGGAGGTCTTATATTAAGAATATAGGCGTAAAAGGTGTAGTAAGCAAGTGAGCGACCCCGGTTTGGGACTTCGAGTCCATATAGGGGCGTTGTGAGAGGAGAAATCAATTTGTATGAACGTGAAACAACGGGAAGGCAACAGCGCTGTGTCTTGTGGTTGTAACTTGCAAGCTGTTGTATAACATACATAAAACATATACATATGTATACTAAATGTATGTATGTATGTATGTTGTATGTATACATGTGTTTACTAAATTGGAGAACAGCAGGCATTTACCATCCTTAGCCCAGGAGAATATTATTAAAGTCAATCCTCCAAAGGGATCATCTTTGCTGATCTTTGGGACATTCCTTGAATATAGATGGGCGTGAAACCATCCTCTGATATGTCGCTCACTACAGATTGGGAACGAATTTAAGCGGCGGAAGTTTGAAGCAATTGTGTCTGAGTGGCTCCGCAAGATAGAGCGTCGTTGAAGTAAACCAGAGATTGTGGGCTCGATTCCCACCTTAGGTCCGACTTTAATCTGGTCAGAGAGGGTGTAGTGCCAAGTCTTAGTTTCGTTCATTCTTTCATTTGCTGATCTTGGGAACACTCCAGGGGGCCAGTTTCATAATACTTTGTCGAGTCGTCGAGTCGAGTAGCTTCTCTACGCTGGAAATATCTGTGACTTGGGTTCCTGAAACGTGACTACTGTTGAAAAATATCTGCTAGTTTTCGAGTCGAGTTCTCTAGTTAAATTTTACTCGAGAATGTGTCAATGTAATAATTTTGCTCGACAAATTTATGGCTACTAGACGACTCGCAGACTCGACGACTTTAATAAAACTGACCCCAGGGACCTTAGATTGTCTTTCGCAGCGCAACCGCACTTCTAGCATGCTTGCAGCTACAAATGCTCGATCCAGTTCACCATACCATGACTTTATAAAAAACAGACAATTTTACATTCTGAACCAATTTTCTGTCGTACCGTCACCAGGTTTACAAACTGTAGCAATGTAACTGCAAAAAAGTGTTACGTAAGAAAACTACTATTTGTCTAACTGTCTATAAGCCTTGTAGCAGTAAGCCTACCGATTTGCGTTTCATCCGATTTCTAAAACCTGAAGTTTGCACTAAAGCTTTCATGATTTTCAAATCACTATTCAAGTTCCGCAATTTACGCTTTTCACTTGAGAGCTTACGTCTACATAGATACAGAAGTGAATTGCAAATTAAGCTAATTTTTATAGAGAGGGGGTTCGCTAGAAATTTTAAGTGCAGTTTTCAGCAACTTTATTAATTTTCAATTCTCATGCTGTAATTTTTAAATCTGTTTGTTTTTAAGCATTACAATGAGTCAAATGCTAGGCATGCAAAAGTGGGTGTATTCTGGGGGATTGTTTATTTGACTTTGTTGTAGTACTTGAAAAACTTTGAGCTTAGAACTGAGTCAAACTAGAAGCTAGCGAGTAACTCAGCTTTTGCTCGCGTGTCTTGGATTAGTGGGGAGACAATTTTTTCAAAACAACGAAACTTCGACAGTCAAGCTTGTTGTAATGTGCTTCACAACGAAGAACTTTTTGACCTCCTTGTAATTTCGTTTTCCCGGAAGGTTGCCCTGTTTTCAAGTGTCATTCAGCACAATTTCTGCACTAAGCCCTTAACATTAAGCTTTCCATTGTCTATTACATTTTTGTTATTACAAGATTTAATGGCTTCCTAGAAATATATTAGATTTTCGTAAAATACTTGATGGAAAAAACCAATGATCTAAATTTTACATTTTGACAATATTTAGGAATTGAAGGATCTCTGAAATGGACTTTACATTGATCAGTTTACTATGTTTTGCCAACGGAACAAGAAATCAGGAATGTATGTTTTAAGATTTCGCATTTCAAACTTCACAAAGACAATATAGTTAAAAATAACTTATTTGAAATAAGTTGTCGCATGCAATGCACAATTCAATGCAATTCTTTTCAATTCAGTTATTGTGTCTATTATCAAGAGTACATAATAAATAAGAGTATGACAAGCATCATGCCACTGGGTCATTTTAGGCATCGAAGGAATGATCGGTCGATACGTTCATCCGTATCGAATCTGCTACTTCACAACGTGGGCAAGGTATCGACCGCCTCCGGCCAACATGCAACCGGAGGATGTGGATCCCTTTCTTTGCACTCACATCATCATGGCATTTGCCTGGATCTCTGAGGACGGACGGATGGTCCTACAAAACGACTGGGAAGATAGATCAGTATCCAGTGGTCTGGTGAAACTAAAACAGAGAAATCCAAATCTGAAGGTAGTGGCTTTGGTTCAGTAAAAGTAAATCTTGAAAGAGATGGCATGAAATTGTTGTATAACTCCAAATAAATTGAGCAAACATGACAACCAGAAACGTACCATACTTAACATGCTTACAATCGTGTCATGCATAGTCCAGGGGCCGTATTCACAAAGCTCCACTAAAAAGTGTCCCTTTTTAGGGTCAAGTGACACTACATTTAGGGTTCTCAATTTAGTGAAGGGCGATCTTATTCACGTAATAATTTCAAGGGCTACTAAACCTAGGGCCCTAAAGTTAGTGGCCAGCAGCAGCTACGCTGAGCCCAGAAACAAGCTTCAGTTAATAAAGTTAATTCTGTTACTACTAGCTAGCGGGCACCATTAAGGTGGTGATTCCTTTTCGGCACATATTGTTGATTGACGGTTCAAATCAAGATGAAATTTGATGAAACTTTCCAAAATAAGTTCTTTTAGCATTCTAACACCCTCCGCGCAATCCCGCTTCAAAAATTCGACGTCTCCGTTCAGGGCCGTTTTTACCAATTTTTGACAAATAGACAGTAGCTGCATAGCTATGATTATATTCACTCGAAAGATCCTGTTGAGCTCTACATTTTTGCTTTTTGAAGTACCTTTCTAACTTTTCGCTATCGTGAGATATAGTCGATTTTCCTATTTTGGCGTTGAAAACTTGTCATTTTCGCAGAAATCAAATAATCCGTCATTTCTTGCGCTACGTAAGCCGTAAAATTAAACTACGGGTGTCAATTTGAAGGTCTCGTCGAGACCGATTATCCGTGATAGTATAATCTTCTAACTGCTACCCCGTGCACTGCTATCATAGAAAATGTAGTTTTTGCAAAAACATGACCAAATTTTTTCCAGCGATTGTGGAGCATTTACTATGCAAGCTAGATGGTTGCCACTTACTGGACGTTCTTTACACTAAAATACCCAGGGACCCTTTTTTAGTTGTCCCGATTGCTTCTTTCTAGCTAAAGTTGTCGCTTGCTAAAGTTGGGAAACGTAGGCAAAATCCAGGTTGCGCATACATTTTAGCTAATTTCTTTACAACGAAGAGCGGTTTCATAATAACTAAAAAAGGGTCCCCAGCTATTTGATAGTGGAATCGAATGATGTGGCCGATGCCTCACGAAAAAATTTACTTTAGTCTGCAAAAAATCTGGAAAATTAAATTACTTCGAAAATGCAGTAAAATAATTTCCAAGAACTAAAGTTAGTTTCCTTGTAGTCATTAGAAAGAGCAAATGTAACGCTGCATTTTGATATAAAAATGGCTTCTTAACTCCAAGTAATGGTTGAGTAATAATGGTTCAAAGTTGATGTCTCTAAGAGGAATCACCACCTTAAGAAACTTTTCCATTAACTTTGTTGCGTTTTTTGGCTCTTTCTAACCATAATAAAATTACTGAAGTTAACCTGAGGAATAGTTCAGAAACTATTTTTTAAACATTTAAATTGAAATTTAATTTTTCATGTTTTGAAATGACATCAAAATTTAAATGTTTGAAAAATATTTCCTGAACATTCGGGTCGGTGAACTGCAATAATTTTATTATGAGCACAATAAAACGAGCACAATGAGCACAATAAGCACAATGAGCACAATAAAAGAGCACAAAAAGTGCTACAAAGTTAGCGAAAAAGTTTGTTCATTGTGCGCACTAATTAATATTATTATTATTGTTGTTATTATTTTTCCATTTAAAAAGCATATATGTGACTACTGGCTACGTGAGATTTTGCGAACCTATGTTGATAATTTCACCATTTCAAGATCATTCCTTGTATGCTTGGATACATATATTTCAATGTAGCAAATGTTAGTATTCTGAGAAATTTTTCTTGCTCATTGTTAGCTTTGATTGGCAGGTATCAACGTCCGCTTTCTTTTCTTTCATTATAGTTGCAAAGCGAGACCCAAATTAACAGACAGTCTCCTAGTTGCTGCGGCTAGTTTAGATTGCGTCGTCCAGACAATGGAAAGGAATAATGGGAATAATTTTGCGATTCAAATTTGGCGCCAAAATCTTCAATATTTTCATTAGGGGTGGGAAACGTTATCAACATCAAATCAAATTTAGTTAGAGAGGCAGCTTCTGCTGTAATTGGCTCTAATTGGCTGTTGTCTACATCCATCACATGCTCTGATCAGAATATCATAACAGAATGATATCAAGAAGATAAGAGGTTTGCTCTATATCATCGTAAAATTATGACATTTTACTGAAACTGATTCCAAATCTTGGAGTCAGTTCACAATTGCTATTGGTTTCGGGTTTGGTCACTGGCACTTAAGGTGGTGGTATCCTTTTGTGCAGTGCCTTGATGGTAATTTTTTGAAACACTATAACTTTCGCAATTTAGGGAGTTGGAAAGAGCTTTATATATCGTTTTAAAGCTTATTATCTGTACATTCTCATGAGCTTACGAAACTGGCAAATTGGAAAAACATAGTAAAAATTCTTTGACGTGCTGACATCTAACAGGATGAATACAGACTAAAATTTTTTGAACACCTATTTCTCAAAACTGAAGAATCGGCCAAAAGTTCTCTTTGTGCCATGATATGAAGGACTTATGGGCCGAGGGACGTTTTTTGGATTTGGCTCAGCAGGTCTTAACGTTCGTGAAAACCGGCCAAATGCGCGGTGACACGAGATTTCGCAACTTCGGATTGAGTTTTCTTGTAACTGGATACGTTTTAGTCCAAACCAAGAAAAACGTCCCTCCTCAGAAGTGCGAATATCGATTCTGCCAAAAATCTCAGGAATCCGTCGTGTAGTTTTTGAGAAATCGCTTTTTCGAAGGTTTTTCGACCAAACTTCAAGCTTAAAGCAATAAAATCCGGCTAAGGCATTCATTAAATGGGCATTACGCTGTATCGATTGACTATAAATAAGCCAACTTTGCCCTTAACATGTGGCAGTAATTTTAAAAAACTGATTTCCTCAAAAATGGCCATTTTTGACCCTCAAGATGGTTTTTTTGCTTATAGATATTGACTTAATCACTGATGATTTTTCAAAGGTTTTAAGAGCAAAAATGATCATTTTCGTGTCCTCTTTCAACAACCAATCCTTTGTCTGGTCGACTTGCTGGGAGCCTAAGGCCTAAAACCAAAACTTTCATATCTTTTGGACGAAAAATACGGTACTGGTCCTGGAGTGTTAAAGAGCACGGAAATAGGTTATTTCGTAAGATGTACATTTACGTAATGGATTAAAGCCGCATGACTCAAAAATACCCGAAAGGAAACCAGCACCTTAAGCTACTGGTATCGCTTTGTGTAAATTTGACCTTACAGGCTCCAATTCGTCATGTAAGAGGATGAAGCTTTCCGGATATGTCATTTTAGTGCTCTTTAACATTCTGGGACCAGTCCCGCATTTTACAGCTAAGCTCTTACATATTTAAGTTAAAAGTTAAAAGTTAAATGCCATTTGCCATTTTGCACATTTGCCGGATTTTCTTGAGTATTGAGACGTGTTGATCCAAATCCAACAAATACGGCTCACATGCCCTATCATGGCACAAGAAGAAAATTCTACAGTTTTGAGAAATCGATGTTCAAAAATTTTTTGTCTATATTTCGCTTGTCAGATGTCAGTATGCCTGAAATGTTTTGCTACTTTTTTTGCTAATTTTGCTAATTTCGTAAGATCTTGTGAATGTATAGATTATAAGCTTTAAAACGATGTATAAATCTCTTTCAAACTCCAAAATTGCGAAAGTCATAGCGTTTCGAAAAATCACCACAAAAGAACTGCACAAGAGGATACCACCACCTTAAGCTGAACGGTCCGGCTCGTAGGTTCCGTTGTTTGCACAGCGAAATTCGGCAAGAACCAGGCCGAGCATGCAGACGGATCGTTGTTTGCGCTGTCCTACACAACTTAGCTATTAAGTTTAAGTTGCCTGATTTTGATGATGAAGTGGAGGACTTCCAACCGCCAAATATTGAAAATTTGGACGCTACTGGCACAGCTTTCAAACGAGCTTTGCCAGAACCTACTTTTAGCGCAGTTCATAGCCAACCGCTGCGAATGCCTTCATCAGTAAAACTTTGCTTGTTTATTTGTTTGCAAACATTGTTTGTCTTTGAAATAAAAATGCGGAAGATAAACCACTGAATAAAGGTGAAATTAATACTGTTTTTAAATAGTTTGCTTATTATTAAAAGTAATTTTCAGACAAGAGGCTCAGTGATACTTCTGCATTTAACGTCAGTGGCTCAAAAGCCAGGTTGCTCCAACGAAATTCGGATCTCCGATGGAATTTGAACCCGCAAAATATTATGTACCGCTAGTAAAATTTATATACTAACCTGTATATAATTATTTCAGACTTACAAATGCCTAACGTTTTACTACACAGAACATAATGTGAACAATCGTTCATAATTTTACACAAATAAATTAATAGCAAGAGCTTAGAGTTGGTTGTTTACTGCGGTCCCTCACAAATTTTGACCAAAAATAAAATTTCGATAAAATCAAAAATTTTTATATGGATGGATTCCTTAATGTGTGCCGTGCATCCACAAAAAAGTTTAAGCGGATTGGTAGAAATTTGAGTGAGCTATGCTCGAATAAGGAACACTAGTCAACGTTCTAGGGACCTCCGAGGTCTCTAAAATTTTAGTGACAGTTCAGTCCCTTAAATGCTTTCGTGAATCAAGTGTTACTTTTTAGTATGAAATCACTCTTAAACTGGTCACTAAAACAGTCCCTAAAATGCTAAAAGTGTCCCTAAACTTGGGGCCCTAAAGTAAGTATACTAAAATTTCGTGAATACGCCTAAAAGTTTTAAGTGTCCACTAACACTAAAAGTGTGCCTAAAACAGCCACTAAAAGCTTTGTGAATACGGTCCCAGGTGTTACAATAATTCAACCTCCGCCTCTCATAGAGAACTGTTTCAGTTTTGTCAAAAGTGCATTACGAAAAGCTGAACGCTATGAAACTGCGCTATAGTTGAATTGGTTAAATGGATTTAGTTGTAGAAATTATCGTGCTATGTATTTACTGAAAATCTATCGCAGCTAATTAAAACAATTAATAAATAGTAGTTTTCGCTGAAATCAGATTATATAACTGCCGGAACGCTTTCTTCAGCGGAAATTTAGAGTGACACCAATCAAAATTCAAGAGAGTTTCTATTGGAGTTAGATTCATCCAATCAAGATTTGATATGATAGGTTAATCGTAACTCTACCCCATTAAAGGTCAAATATTAACCGAAGTTGAAGCAGAATACGATTGTGTGTCGCTACTCCCACAAAGGCAATGCCGATGTCATTTCAAGTACCCTTAAGTGTCACTCAGTTACAGGTTCAACAGTGTAATGAAAATAAATAGATAAAGGTCATGCTGGCTCCACAAAATGAGACACTGGATTTAGAACTAAATATAACCTTTTAAGTTTTACCTTCAATTCAGTTACTAAGCACTTTTTCGAATTGATGGCAGAGCCACGTTTTATTTTGTCGAGAGTACTAAAAAGTCAAATTTTAGTTTGTAACTCTACTGCTTTTCCTGGACGTTCATTTTTGTACTTGAAAAAAAGTAGCAGAGGTGCTGTTACTTATTTTGAGTGCAGACGTTGTCGTGAATTAGCTGACGGCGTATTTTCACGAGTTGTGCTTCGCAATGGCCGTGTAGATGGCGACCCTGATCAAGGCCACCATGTTAACTGTGCTCCCCTAACCGAAGCCGACATTTCTAGCTTACAGATTGAGCGAGAAATGCGGCAGGAAGCCAGAAAAGGCAATAAACGCCCCCGTGAAATTTACCTTGATACTGTTTCCTCAATTCCCTCAAAATTTCCACGAACTGACGATCAGCTGGAAGTTCAAGCTGCATTCAGCCCTTACCATAGCATCCGACGTTCGCTTTATCGTCATGCGG
The DNA here is from genome assembly GCA_030248195.1 of Trissonchulus latispiculum. Classification (NCBI taxonomy): domain Eukaryota; kingdom Metazoa; phylum Nematoda; class Enoplea; order Enoplida; family Ironidae; genus Trissonchulus; species Trissonchulus latispiculum. The sequence continues at coordinate 10,058 of JASAND010005394.1, forward strand.
AACATTCTGTAATTCCAGTACCCGATCCCCTAAATTTACCTCATGAGTTAACCCTTACTATCCGTGGAGAAAAGGCCCCCGCCGACGACCCAAACCATGGGGAAATTTACTTATTTTTTCAACACGAAAATCCTCGTATTCTACTTTTTGCCTCGAAAGTCGAACTCACAGTTCTTTTCGAAAGTTTACACTGGGTGTGTGATGGAACCTTTCAATTTGCTCCTGACGGATTCACCCAAATCTATTCTATTCATGGTTTTTTGAATGGGGAAGCCCTTCCTTTAGTCCATGCTTTATTGCAAAATAAAACTCGACAAACCTATAATATTATGTTTGGCGCTTTACTTAACGAAATGATTACCCTATTTGGCCAGCCTCCATCTGTTCAAACGATCATATTCGATTTTGAATCTTCAGCCAGAGCCGCAGCTCGGTTGTATTTTCCGAATGCTGCTATTCTTGGGTGTCTTTTTCATTACACTCAGGCTGTGATTCGCCGGATCCAAGCAGACGGACTGAAACGTTTATACGAAATGGACGGCATTTTTTCACGTTGGACTAAATGTGTCCTTGCTTTACCGATGCTCCCTCCTATTGTTGTCCAGTTTTTATGGCATCAATTTCTGCTGCCAAATAAGCCCGATCTGCCTGATCAATTGGACAGGGACAAGTTGGAAAACTTTGTCCACTACATTGATAATCAGTGGATATCTATGAATTTGGGTGATTGGAATCATTTTGATAATCCAGGGCCTCGAACCACCAATCACGCCGAAGGCTGGCATAATTCTTTAAATTCCAGCTTCGGTAGAACCCATCCATCCTTACGTTGGTTCCTCCATTTCAGCAGAAAGTTGCAGGTAATGACTCAGACCAGAATTGTTCAACTGCATGCAGGTCAGCCCGCAAAGCCAACTAATCCCATTTATCGTAATTTGAATGATCGAATCGCAGATGCAAAAAATGTTTTGTTATATAGACATGCTAATGTTGCCAATATCGATGAAATTTTTTATGAATGCATTGTGTATCTAGTGCATGTTAGCCATATGATTGGAGTGTAGTTGTAAAAATATTTCGTAAAATGTGTAAAATGCAAATGTTTAGTATTTAGTTTGTTTGTTTGTTTACTTAGCAATTTTTTGAATTGAAAGTTAGCTGTACTGTAAATTGAATTGAATTTGAATTTGTTAATTGAGTTAGATTGTAAGTTGAATTGAATTTGAATTTGTTAATTGAGTTGGATTTGTTAAGTGCTAATTGAAATGACTATTTAATTTGTTAATTAGTTTGAATCAGATTTGTTAAGTATGTTAATTGAAGCGATTGTTACTGATAATTTTTGAATTTAGCATACATTTTTTGTTAGTTGTAGTAATGTAGAAGGAAAATTAAAAGCTGCAAAGTAAACTGTGTTTAACGGTTTACGTCTAACAGGTGTACGGTAGAGTCTTAAAGTGGGAGTTAAAGTAAAGGGCACCCTGCTGTGTTGAAGTGACATATGATTAATTGCACTTCACAATATTTCTGTAAATGTGGGAGTTGCGACACACAGCCCAGAAGACCGTACCACCAAATAAGTGAGGCCCCGCCCCTTCAGTAGAGAAACTGTTAAAGCAAGCACATCTTTCCCTGTTTCTCTATAACGACTCCTAACTATGACAAATGCTAAAACATACTGCAACTATTAAAAATAAATTAATAAATAAAAATAATAAATAATAAAAATGTTTTAGGTTCTTGCAGCCGTGGGTGGGTGGAATTTCGGATCCGGTCCGTTCAGACAGATCTGTGAAACGGGAGAAAATCGAACAACCTTTGCCAGCTCCGCCGTCGAATTTCTTCGATTCAACGGTTTCGATGGTTTGGACCTGGACTGGGAATATCCGGCCGAAAGCGACCGAGAAAGTTTCACAGAACTTGTGAAGGTAACAGCCAAATTTATTCGAATATCTCAAGCCATCGTTGATATTAATTAGCTTAGCTAGTTAATTAATGCGAATAATGTTTATTAGTTAATGAATCGGGTATGTATCTGAACCTAACATACTGAAAGGGTATCTGAGAGCCGAAAAATTGTCACTAAGGGGTAGTTAAAAGATATAAATTAAGAAAAGTAGTTTAAAGATTCACAGCTGGTTTAACCCTGCAGGCGATTTTAAATGACCTGTTTTTCCGTTTTATCAATCCTGCGGGCGAAAATGGGTGAGTTTCATTTGTTCAGTTTCAGTTTCATTTGTTTACATTTATTTAAGAAAGTTGAGTACTATTTTAAGGGTGAATAACGTTGCTGCAGGGATAGGCGTAAACTCCCCACCCCTCACACATTTGATGGGGGTCCGTGGTTGTGAAAATTCTTATTTACATTTGCCCCAATATTGTTCTTATCAGAAGCATCATCAATATTGTTAATGTTAATTAATTAATAATTAATCAATAAACTCACTTCTTCTCTTTAATTAATTAATAGTAGTTAATTTTACTAATTGCTTTCCCTAGGAATTGCACGACGCATTCGTGAATGAGTCGGCAACCACAGGATCGGAGAAATTGCTCCTGGCTGCAGCGGTACCAGCTGCTGAAAGAAATTCGCACGGTTATGATGTACCTCAAGTGAAAGAGTACGTTGCCACCTTTAGCATGCTTCAAAATCGCTCGAATCTGAAAGAACAAACCTAAACTGAACCCTGGAGAAACTGTGAGCAGATAGAATAAATTTTCAACTGATTTAATTTAAGGTTTGATTAATTCAGCTTAAATTCAGCTCTAAATTTACCGCGCCCTTCCGTGGTATCTTAACTTCATCACTAAACTTGAAATGGAATTTAACTTAATTCGTTTCCTCGCTGTCATAGTTTGATTCAAAATAATCAAAAGAATCTGTAAAATTGTAGGGATGTTAAAAGAATGTTCTATCGTGGTAGTTGGTAGCTCAATCGTAAGAGCAGCAACTCCAAAGTCGGTGGTTCGAATCCCGTTTGATGCAAAAATTCTTATATTTATCTAAATTTTTAATTTCTTAAATCTAAATTGAATTTAAATTTAAGTCCTTTATTGTCGTTACTGAATCTTCATAACCATTACTGTAGCACCGAACCCTATTCTTTTAGCAATGATTTATTTTGCTTTTTTGTTACAGTAAATTTGACTTCATCAGTGTTATGGCGTACGATTTTTACGGTCCATGGGACAATCTAACCGGTCACAATGCACCCCTCTACGCAAACGATAACTGGAATGTGGTAAGAAAAATCTTAACAAAATACAAACTGAAAGTGTTACACCAACGAAGATTAATAATTGCTGAAAACATTAAACATGTAATATGTATCCACCTACCAGACAAAAACACTTGTTTGTTCAGACAACCAAGAAGCTTAGAAACAAAAAACTATAACTTGTTTCTCTAACTTTTAGATTCGGTTAATAAAATTGCATACATTACCCTTCCGAAATCTTAAACTCAACCTCTTTACAACTTTAGCTGTGCGCCTAGCTTAGAGTTAGCTAGCTAGCAGGCAGTCCCAGGCTATTCTTTCTTTTCTTGTTTTAGGCTGCCGGCGCCATGATGTGGATTGATCGAGGGATGCCCAGATACAAGATAGCCGTCGGCCTGCCCACCTATGGACACTCGTTTCAACTGGAAGATCCAAAAGAGCATGGATTGAACGCTTCCACCATTCAAGGAATCGCGGGACCCTATACGAGAACGGCCGGATTTTATTCGTATTACGAAGTACCTACATTCGATTTACGTATTTTTAGTTATTGGTTTTCATAAGCAGTTAAAACACAACGGGCAGATGAATGGATTCTAATGAGCTAATGCTATCGCAAGTGCACGCACCGCACTTGAGTTACTCCTACATAAGTCATGTTTAGAGTTAATTTTTTGGCGATAGTAAGGCAGACGCAAACCTGTGCGTAACTTTCGCAAAACTCAACCGATTTAGTTCAAATTTAGTATGGATACGTTCGAACACATTTCTAATTGATTGGTGATAAAAATTTAAAATTTTGGAAATTTTAAATTTTTAAGTTTTCCAAGAGGGGACCACGGGGAACCAAAAAATTTTTGTCTCCAATTTTGTTGAAAATCTGCATATAGGGGTTTTCAGTGCCGCTGAACACGAATCTGAAAACCGTTTTTCAATCCAGCTTTTTATTGGCTAGATAAAAGCTCAAACGTTAAGCATATAACCTTATCACAGGCGTGCGTCTGCCTTTCTATCGCCAATTTTTTATCATTCATTAATTCGTTAACTGATAAATTTTCTGTAGGTTTGTTCACTCCTGCATCAGCACGGAACTAAGCTGTTCTGGGATAGCCAGGCATTAGTTCCCTATGCAACAAATTTGGATGTTTGGGTTAGCTATGATAATCCTGAAAGTCTGAAATATAAGGTAATTCAAAAAATGTCATTGAGCCCATCTCTCTTTGTTTATCATCGATTAGTTTCATTTAATGTGAGCACTCTTTAAGCCAGAAAACACACTTTTGGTCAGGGACACTTTTGGTTGAGATATTGAGGCTGGATTCTCAGTGATTATATACATAGTGATTCGCTCAAGCGAATTATACTAGCATTGAAAACTATCTTTATCTGAAACCACTGAGTTTGTCAAAACGTTTGTTTTTAATTTTTATTCCTGCTGGAGCAGGAATGTATAAAAAGGAAACTATTATGTTTAGTTCATTGTGAGTCATTTCTCTATTCGGAAGCCCTATCTTCAACACAGGGCTAGCTTAGGTGGATTTTTTGTTAGCAGATTATGCAAATTAGGTTTAGAAACTATTTAAGCAGCAGAATCGACAGCTTTCGCGCAGTCTTCGGCTGTCAGCAATCTAAACGGTTGCAATTTTTTGAGCACCAGTGTAGCTTGGGAGCTACACATGGGTGCATTAGGAAACAAGGTACTAGCTTGCGCTGAACTTCACAAGTTTGGTCTAAAAACTGCATGGCAAGCATAGGCCTGTTCTCAGAGATCTCGATGTAGTTCTGCGAGGACAAGTGATAGAATTTACTACTGAAAAGTGGTCTTTAAAAACGACTCGCGCAATGGAATAGTAAAGGGTCTGTAAAGGAATATTGCCCTTTTTGGGGCCTACTTGTTTAAGGTAAATTGAAGATAATTTCACTAATTCGCCATGTTTCATTTGTCGACGTTGAATGCGTAATAATGTTAATTTTTAGGAACGTTCAGGAAAACCTAATGTTTTCTTAAGATTAATTTGTGCAGACCAAGTTAAAGCTTCCCATATTGTTTATCTGCATGTTTTAGGTGGAATGGATTCGACAGCACCATTTTGGTGGGGCTATGATATGGTCCCTCGGTTTGGACGATTTCTCTGGCCAGCTGTGTCACTCAAGCGGGGGACCGTATCCACTGATCCGGTCTGCCTTCATAACCCTGCTGGAGAATGTGACCAACAGTTTCATGAAGGCAGCTGTGATACAGCCCCCCAGGCAGCAGGAAATAGCTGCCGGTACACAGGGACCGTCTCTTGTGCAAACCACGAAGGCAGCTGCGGAGACGACCCCTAAAGTCACACCTTCATCAATTAAACTAGGTCCCATCTATATTGCTACTGCTACTACTACTACTACTGCTACTACTACTGCTACTGCTGCTACCACAACTGTAACGGAACCCGTAAAATTGGTGGCATCAAATGTCACAGACGAAAACGGCACGTTTGGCGAAGTGAACAACTTCAAAGAGACACTTGACCATATTTCAAATGGCCTAAAGTCTTCACTTAGTCACATTCTACCCACCATTGACACTTTGCCCTTTCTCGGGGGCTCCGACAACGAAACCGTGCCAATAAATGGAACAGAAATTGATCCGACGGAGGAATCAACAACGCCAGACGGTGAGAAAATGTTTCCCCTGGGTATTGCCCTACCCACAGGGTTACCCTCTTACCCCCGGATAATTTCTGTTAGGGTAAAACCCCCTCAGGTTCAAAACTTTGAACCCAACGCGACCCTAGCCTATGAGGTAGAGCTGCCACAGCTCCTAGTCACGGAACAGGACACTAAAAGTGCCATTCTAGATGAGATTTTAGGTCATAGTGGATACAAGATAGTCGGAGATCAGCAGTCGCCCAAATCCTCTCCGGATGTAATGATCTCGAAAAATCGAATCACGGATTTCGAAACCGAGCCCTGGACTCCGGGCGGATTTAAGCCAGGTTAGAGACAAGATTAATTGGATTAATTAATTTCTAATTAATGGATCTGACTTGAGCGACTGCTACGCGACTATCTTGTGTCCACTAATAGGTGGAGCTAGCTTCACGGCAGAGGGAATAAAAGAATTTAAACCAGTTTTTGATAAGTGATTGCTGACTTTTGCAATTAGTTACTAATTACTAATCAGTTGTTGGATATTAGCAATTAATTATTGTTAATCAGTTATTGGATATTATTAATTACTTATCTGTGATTAGTTGTTGCTTAGGACCTGTTCAAGAAAGTGTTAAAATTGAGTTAGAACTAACTCGATCCTTTTCATGATCGAGTTCTGTAAAAGAAGGAAACTGAATCCAGAGTTGAGTTACACGAGCTTAAAGAGCTTAATTTTAACTCTAGTCTACTCTTACTCTACCCTTTCTTGAAAAATCCCCTAGTGCCTTTGTTCTTCATGTCAATACCAATATCATCTGGTTTTTAGGCGAAAAGTGCAACTTTGACAACTTTCGACGAAAGGATTGTCACAGCTACATCAGCTGTGTGGACGGAACGATTTACGAGATGCCCTGCCCGCCCGGCACCGCCTTCAGCGAAGCGGACCAGCGATGCGACTGGCCGTCTCGGATTCCTGGCTGCTCCAAGCGAGCTAGGCAGCGAAGAGTTCGAACTCATTTGCATAATTGAACCAATAGTTAAGATAACGGAACTGGAAATGAAATATTGCAATATTTATTTATTTGGTATTGTGCCGTTTGCTGCGCAGGCTGTGTAAAATAAATCAGATTTTGTTGTTTTCTGTGAATTTAAGTGTTAAGTTGAACAATTGGGATGGATTACAACTTGTATGTCATTTCTGTATCAATTTAGGCTTGCTTTTTCTATCGTAATGAAGTTCGGGTTTACTTGCAGTAAGAATTCATTCGGATATAGAGCACACTGCTTTTTATGACAGCATATATTACTTGTATTGGAGTCTGGTCTATGAAAAAAATTATTCTTTAATGTTTTCAATGTATAGATATTTCAAATTTTCTTTCCCCATCCCCGCATTTCTCCGAACATTTGCAAGTTATTCAGGAAAACGTGTATGCTAAGATTGGTAGAATTAAAATGAGTGTAGCATCTAAAAACCAAATAATCTACAAGTTTTCTGCAAGTAGTGTGTCGCCATTTCCTGATCCGTGGGTACCCGACCTGCGACCCACTACCAGCTCTGCTCTGCTAATATTTCACCTTTTGATCAGACACCAATCTTGACTTTATTTTGTGACGGAATACTAATACATAAGATATATTTGAACATAAGAATACCAGTTCCATTGAGAAAGGGGGCAATTTGGAACATAGGCTAACACCGTGGGCTTAACTTTGGCCTTTCAGCTTTATAGTTACTTATTGACATAGCACGAAGGTCAGCGGTTAATTCATTCACAAAATACGACAGTGTATTTAGTTCTTCTTTTCGGTAGGCTGAATCTTTTGGGATCCAAATAGGTAGGATTCTCCCCACCGTTTGATCGGGACTTTCTCATCCGTATTCCATTTTTTATTCAAAAAATCGTCATTAAACAAATATCCCTCACCCCAGCGTCGTTCCCGGGTCAAATCGGGCTGTGGGGCAAACAGTACATGCTCGCCCCACCGTTTCTGCCAATTTCTAGCCGAAATCGGAAATACATAGTTTTCGCCCCATCGCTTTTGGGCCGTCAGCAATTTTTCCACCGTCGGTTCCTGGTCCAGAAATACGTAGTGCTCACCCCAGCGTTTGACTGGATTTGCATAGATGCACGGGAATAACATGCAGCACAAGAATAATAAGAAGAGAGTTGAGTTCATGACCCCCTGAAACAGAAAAACAGCTTAAGCCCGGTTCACGATGGTGTGCTTTGTGCTTTGTGCTTTTGTGCTTTTGTGCTTTGTGCTTTGTGCTTTCCCGGTTCATGATGGTTTTCTGTGCTTTGTGCTTTGTGCTTTTGTGCTTTTGGTGTGCTTTGGGAATGTTTGACAATGTCAAACATTTTGACTTGTGCTTTCAGTGCTTTCCAATCAAAACAGACCTTGTTCTATGCTGATTGGTCGAAAACTGAAACTGGAAGTCATCTGATCACTACAGTATTCCCGGTGTTGAATTAAAGCTCATTTGGACACGACAAAAATGAAAAATTGAATTATTGAGAGCATGAATAGTTAAGAATTATCATGAGTTAGCTTTAGCTATCGTAAATAAATAAAGATTTCATGCAAAAAATTAATTTATTAGTTAATTTTATAATAATTATTTTTAATTATTATTTATAATCATTATTATTATTAAATTAAATTATATTATTCGAAACGTCAATAAATCCATTCTGTTAACGTTTTTTAAAACACCAAAATTTTGAATTCCGTCCAAACTGGCTTCCGTGACCTGTGTTTTTGATATTGTGCTTTCTCATCATGAATCATTTGTTTTCTGTCTCCTGAGCACAAAGCACAAAGCACAAAGCACAGGAGACAAAAGCACAAAACACTGGAGACAAAGCACAAAGCACAAAGCACTCCATCGTGAACCGGGCTTTAAAGTTGCAGACTGGCTCGTCTCAACTTCAAGTTCACTGCTGTCGTGGTCTTAAAATCAAATAAAAATAAAATCCAATGTGTTTAAATTCTGTATGTGCCTCACACCAAGAGTACATAATATAAGAGTGTGCCACTAGGCACATTCTCTGTTATCAGAGCAAAAACTATGCTCTACTCGCAAACGGCCCACCCCCCCCCCCCCGCAAATTAGACCCTTCACTTCAAAGAATTTTGTGCGTTGTGTTTGTGTTCTAAAGCTCGAAGCAGGCACAAAATTCGAGCACGCACTGCTTGTTTTCGAGCTTAAGTTTAATAAACATAGAACGAGTGAGCGTACCCCCGTTTGGACTAGGTACTGATTTGCGGGGGGGTCATTGGGGTCTGATTTACGGGGGGGGGTGGACCGTTAGCGAGCAGAGCATAGTTTTTGCTCTGATAACATAGAGTGTGCCTAGTGGCACACTGTTATATTATGTACTCTTGTTCATACCGAGCAATCTTGAGACTACAGTAGTGTGGGATACTACCCATTAGGGCACTAGTAGCTAGCTGCGCAGCAGCGCAGCACTGAAAATTACGCGTAGTGCTATCTTCATATGCGTGACGTAAAGTATATTCTACTTGATGAAATTGTACAACTTTGAGCTATTTTGATAATTGTCTTATTCATGAATGATAAAAGTGATTTCTTTTTGGGCTAGCTACGCCAGTAGCACAAAGTATATATAAGTGAGAAACGTGCAGGCTTAAGTTCAGTTGGAGTGTCAGCAGTTTCGGGGTCGGGTGAATCTTTAGTGGGTAGGAGTCGTTGGTCAGCGTTTAGGTGTACGGGAACGGGTAACGCCCTCCCTTGTGTTCTTTGAGATCTATTGTCGTGCTCTCTTTCGTATTTTATATCAGTTTGGTATGCCTTATTCTAAAGTTGGAAAGTGTAGTTTACGTTCTCTATAGTAAAGACTAGCGATATTTGGTCTATTAGCTTTAGGGACGGTCGCTTAGGGCTCTCAAGTAATTCTATCTTAATCTACTCGCTAATTTACAATACTCTCGCATCTTCTCTCAACTGGCTAAGACTGGATATCACACACTGAGCACTTACTTGCAATCATCTAGTGAAGTCTGACATAGTTTATTATAGAGGTACACACATAGTACTTCACAAATAGTGGCGACCGTGATTTTTCAGTAGATGCCCAATGTTCTAGCTTTTTCTGAGAAGAAAAGGGAGCACGATAAGCGAGAAAAGCAAAGTGCACAATTTTGGGGGCTCCTATCATACTTTGACGGACCGGTCGATGGTCGATTTAGATAGAGGGACTCCCACGGCGTCAAAACAAGGTATTGCAAAATCGGGGGGTCGTGGTCGGGGGGGGGGTGCCTCCCCCAACACTAGTCCGGGAGGAACTGCTCCAGGCATTGGAAGGGGGACCCCCAGAAGACCGGAAGGCTATGTTCCTGACATTCCCCCACAATTATGGGAAGGGCAAAATTCTAAGGCCAAACCAGTCACAGATAGGGGATCAGGGGGGCGTGGGGGACCCTCCCGGATTCCCCCCCCCCCCCACCCACAAGTTCTCGGCGAACCCAGTCCCAGTTGGGGTTTCGACCTCCACGGCCCCGTCTACATCATCAGAGGCCCCGTATGGCGGTCACCTGAATAAAACTTTTGGGGGGCCAGTGACTCGCGCACAATCCGGAGCTATTCGCTCCCACGTTTCGCAGTCTGCGGGTTCCCGATCCTTAGTGTCGCGGTCGGGGGGGTCCCCAAGTGTTATTAGATGCCATTCCCCCCGAAATAGTAGTTTATGGGGAGGAAACTACGATAAAATCTTTGTCTGGGAGACCAGAACTGCTGCAGACTTCTGATCCGTCTCAGGAGGGGCAAATGCTCACTCCCGGTCCCCAATTTGACGCTTTTGATGATTCTGTTGAAATTGACGATTCTGACTCCCAAGACGAACAACTTTTGGCAGCTATGCAAGACTATTTGGATTACAGACGGAAAGATCTCGGTCTGGCGCCGGTCACAGTCTCTGAATTATTGGGGGCGAAAAGTTCGGGATCGAAAAGTTCGGGTGAGAAAAGTTCGGGGAAAACAATCCCGAACCCGTTTCGAGTCAAAATCCCGAAAATGATCTGATCCAGTTACAACATCAGCAAGTCCCTCCCACTCCCGTGAAGTCTGCAGCTGTGGTTCCTCCCCAGGCCCAGCATGACACCGTAGAAATACCCGACAGAATGTTGGGTGGTTACGATCAGAATCGGGGGGCGTCCGTTCCTCCTCCCCAGGGACGACCCGAATCTCTTGCGCCCGAGTGCCAGTCTCAGTCGCAAAGTACGTCTAATTTTACGTCAGATCAGGGGTGCAGTTCGGCCTTGTCGTCCCGGGGACAGGTGGGGCAACCCACTCTGGGAGTTCCCAGTCTTGTAAACGGCGCCCAAGGGAGATCACCTAATTTGGCCAAAATTCAGGACATGTTTGGTGTCCACCGTCTGTACAGCACCCGCAAGGCACGTTTCAGCGTGCTTCTCCGTCGGGTCAGGCACAGGTCGCTCAAAATGTTCAACAACCGGCCCAAATGTCATCGTCTATGCCGGGTTTTTCTCAATCACAATCCCCGGCTCAGCAGCCATTATATACGTATACACCTCAGATTGTGCAGCCTGTGCCGCCTTCGGCACAACCCGGCTATTATGCCGTTGATATGTACGGTAACCCAGTATACGTATATAATTCTCCGGCACAATTTTCTGCTGGAACTTCTGTTGCTGTACAGCCGGCGGCTCATACGTACGTACCGGTGCCTAACCAAGTGGTTACGGGTCCGGTAGCACCAGCTGTAAATCAGACGGTGGAAACCAGTCCACACAATGTCCAAACGTCAGATTTCGTAATGGGAAATTCAAGGGTGGCTTCCAACCCACCCCCTCCGCCAGATAGGGGGGGCGCCCCCCCCGGGTTTTTCTGCACAGCAAGTCAGTCAAAAGGGGGTTTTTTCCAACAAGGAGGAGCGAGCGACGCCTGTCCGTCACCCAACTCCGGCGACCATGGTGGCCACAGATGCTTCAGTTTCAGGCCACGATCCGCGCCTATTTCGTACGTACATAGAAATTCTCCGGGACGTGCCGCGGTTTGACCCAGAATTACTCTATGTTGAAGACTGGCTTCCACAAATTGAATCGGCAGTGGAAACGTACCAAATTCCCAAAGATCAGTGGCCTCGTCTTTTATACAGTAAATTGGCGGGTAAGGCTCAAATTTATGCCTCCCGTGCGGGTCTTTATATGATCGATTCATACGACAGTATTCTGAAACTTTTGAAAACTCAGTTTCCAAAACCGCAGTTGTCTTACCAGCATAAAAATACACAGCTTTTGTCAATCGACTTCATACCATACGTAAGTATATCTCGGAATTTCAAGCTTTGGCATTAGATATTTTGGAATGACCTGGGTGACCGGGAGTAGTTACACTGTGTCCAGGCAGGTTTATGCAGGGGCAAACGACAAATATGCAGCGTCGCTCGTTCCTTTGGGGGCTTAGGGAACCGTCTATGGAGAGACCATCTGCGGGTGATCGACAAACTTGACGCCCGAACCCCACGATCTACCCCAGAGGAGGCATTGTCGTATGACCCCCCCAATTTAATCTTGTGGCATCTTCGGAGAGAGCAGAACCAGGTAGGGAGCTCTAATGACCCGTTAGAACAGCTACGTAAGGAATTACAGTATCTTCGGGCACCATGGGAAAAAGGGAAGGATGCACGGCCTAGATCCCGAGGATAAGCGCAAGGATAGAGTGCCTCCCACTGCGGCAGGAGGGGGCCACGACCCTAACAATTGTTGGGACAAATACTCTCAGATGGCTCCGGCAGGTTGGAGAGGTCGACCCTCCCCAGGGAACAGGTAGCTGGAGTTACGCAGTACGTACCAGCGTCTATCCGCAGTTTTGCGCACAGCAGCCGGTTTATCCAGCTTTACAATCGGCTTCCGTCCCTTTAGCTTTGCCCGCCCCACAACCTCCTTCGGGTCAGCATGCATATGGTCCACAGTGGGAGGCGCCGCCAGTGCAGAGCACGGGTCAAGCTGTTTCGTCTGGTACAGCTGTGCCTGCATTGCCGGCACCTTTGGTCCCGTCTCCAGCACGTTCGGAGGGGCGTTACCACGCAACTCCTTTGGCGACACCGTTCGCACAACATTTTGTTAGAGCATCAGACCAGAGCGTTGCAAATTCACAATGTAGCACCCTCCCTCCCCGTGTTTTGGCCCAACAAAAGGGGTTGAACATCTTATAGGTTATGTTGAGACCGAATCACAGTCTTCGGAGCCACACGTGTTTGGGGTAGGTTCTCCAGAGGATACGACTCCCGAACAAATCGTTCAGTCTTTTTCTATGATCCAGTCGTTCTTGATGACGTTGGCAGCTATTCATATGCATACGTATACCTATATGAGGGAAAAAAAAAGTTCACTGAAGTTTTGAAGAAACAGATTTTTGATTTGGGCCATGCCATTGCGGACGCGTGGCCAGAAAAGCTTGAACGGGAAGATATTTTGGGGTTTTATGCGACGGTGCCCGAAACTGACGAAGTGGTCCAACCCTGCGGGAGGAGGGTTCCGACCTCCTCTCTGCTCTCTCGGAATCTTCCTCACCGACTGTGACGTCTTGGGAACAGACTGCGGGATACCCGCTGTGCCTCAGTCTCAGGGTGCGGTGGCTGACGCGGCCTCTGGGACTGGGACGAGTGGGGGTGTGTGTGGGTGTGCGGCCGATCCACCATCCAGACTCGCCCCCGGGGGGTGTGTCGGCTCCGGAAAAGCCCCTACATTCCTTGGTGGTCGTGCCTAATTCTATTTCTGATCTGCAGTCTGAGGACGTTTTAGCTGTTGGGGACAACACACCGGCAGTTATGATCAACATCAAGGGCCAATATCTGATGGCCATTGTAGATTCGGGTGCTTCTATTTCAATTATCAGTCAGGGAGGTCTAGATCGTCTTTTGAGGGATGGAGCAGACATTGTGGTTCAATTCCCAGATGCCAATTAGGGCTAGAACTTCGGGGGATACTCCACCACGTATTGAAGGAAAAGTTTATATCCCTTTTGAAGTGGGCGGAATTCAATTTGGGTGGCATTTTCATCTTGCTCCGCAATTTTATCGTGATATTTTACTCTGAACCGATTTTTTGAAAGCTTACAGTTGGGATATTATTTTTTCTGAAAATCGTGTTAGTATGAATGGATTGAAGCTCAAAAATCGCGCACTCCTGAGGAAATTCGGGCCGAATGGGACTTGCGGTGATGCAATGGCTTTTGCCGTGGTTCTGGCCATTGACGTACAAATTCCCCTTCGTCCATGGAGAAATGGGCAAAGGCCCGTATCTCCTCTACTCTCGCTGATCCTCTATATTTTTTGAGCCGTTCGATTTTTTGATTGACGATAACAAAGTTTTGCCCTACGCTGGGGTAGTGGAAGTACAAGATCATTTTTTTCGAGTTTTTATTGGTCAATCCCACAAATTCCCCCATTTCTATTTCACGATCTACGTAGTGGGGTCTGCATTCCACTAGAATTGTTTTACGGTTCAAACTTTTCGAAACCTTTGGTGTATTCTCAAGCTCGTGTCTCTCAGGACCCTTATATCAATGATATGGTCTTTGCAGTCGACGACAGTTTGGGCATCCCTCCCCCTCACGTCGCCTCAGCTCTCACGTATAAGTTGGCAACTGATTCAGCTTTTGAAGATGATAGTGTTTTCTCTTGCCTTTTGGCCAACAGAGGATCCACCTCCAAAAAGAGGGGGTAGCCGTGAGCCTACCCCAAAGAGGGGGTAGGTGTGAACTTACCCCAAAAAGAGGGGGTAAAACAGCGAAAAGTCCTATGGCCGAAATTCTTCCGATAGATGCTTGTGAGGACCAAGATGAACTTCCAGAAGTGAAATCTGCGCAAAAAGGGGTAACAGCTCTACCCGAACCCCCCGACCCTCCTTTGACAAGTGACTCTCGAGCTTGCGAGATTGCGGGGAGAAAGTTTTGAAATCGTGTCTTCTGCAGGGGGGAGGATCTCTCTCCTGTTCCAGAAGGTCATAGCCTGGGTTTACCTCTTGTTTCTGTAACATTTTCAGATGAAGTTCTTGCTTGGGTAGAAGACCAGCCGGTTTTTCGGCTACGGGAGGAGTCAGAAACTCTTTGGCTCCTCCCTCTCTAAGTTTGGTCTTGTACGGGGGGAAGGTTGGCCACAGGAGGTGAGGGGGTTGACCCCGCACCCTCCTGGAGTCTCTGCTTTTTCTTGGCAGTCAAACTTTGCGCCCGGGTTCGACTCGGACCAGTTTAGTTTTTTCTCACCCCCGAACTTACTTTTTCAAGTTCAAGCCATCCCGAACTTTCTACCCCGAACTTTTCTTATCCCCATCTTATGACTTCTGTACAAACTTTTTCTGTGTCTGATACAAGTCTGTCTCAAACTTTGAATGATAATTGGCACCATTATTATGTATCCCTCAAGGCACATCCCGGTGAGCATGGTTATATACGTATTCCGTGGCCTGAATCTTTTCCGGCACTATTTTGGAATATACGTATATACGTACACAACCAGAAAGTCAGTTGGCAGGTCCTTGCCCCGGGGGCGCTGTGCCCCTCTCAGATTTACAGGTACGTGCTCTTTGAACAGCAAGATTCAGTTATATAATTGCTGTTTGACTCGGCGTAATCAGCGACGGTTACGCCTTATGATTTTGAATTTTCCTCAAATTTCGATGCAGCTGGGGGCTTCGGTAAGACGGACATCGACTATCACTATATTGAAATCGAGCCTGGTAAGCGCCCAATAAAATCTTGAGCAATCTTGAGACTACAGTAGACTTACGTTTTTTGAAATGGTTAGGTTCAACCTAAGTTAGTAAAACCTAAAGGAAAGAATTAAAGTTAAAGGAGTCAAGAGATAAGAATTAAGAGTTAAAGTTCTATTATGCGTTTGTTGAAGGTGATTGGCGATACTAAGGTAGAAGCACACCTGAGCGTAACTTTCGCTGAACTCAACCGATTTAGTTCAAATTTAGTACGGAAGCAATTGAACATATTTCTACTAGATATGCACAGCAAAATTTTAAAATTTTAAAAATTTTAAATTTTAAGTTTTCCAAGGGGGGAACGGCGGGAACCCAAAAATTTATGTCTCCGATTTCGCTGAACAGTTGCGTATAAGGGTTTTCGGTGTCGCTGAAAACTAATCTGAAAACCGTTTTTCGATCCAGATTTTCGTTAGCTAGAAATAAGCTAAAGCTGTAAGCATAACGTTTAAGCATATATTTAGCGGCCCATGCCAAGACAAAAGCTAGAACCCCTAGAACCCCCATCTGAAAATTCAAGTTCTCAAGGTTCTCATTTTTTTTTCATGCGTTTGCACCCTAGACTTTGATTTGTACGTGACAACGTTGCGGATCCTTTCCTTCAGCAGGTTCTTCAGCAGACATGATTTGTTTATAATATGCATATATGTATCTCAGTCATCAAATTTGTAGCATATAATCGGGATGTACTGGAACTGGGGGTCCTCCTGGCTTTTCTCTTAAATTTAGACTAAAAACGTGTGCGTATAAAACGTTCAATATCCATCGTATAAAACGTTCAATATCCATAACATGAGTAAGCTGACGACAAGAACAACAAATTGTCCCTGATCTAAGTACAGACAACGCACACACTTTTCGGTGGACTCCAGAACCCTCAGAACCTCCAGCAAACACTT
>JASAND010005397.1:0-36120 GCA_030248195.1 Trissonchulus latispiculum
TTTCTTTCATTTTAGTCGCCGAGTAGATACCCTATTCGGCGCACAAAGCTGGTTTCTTTAATTTTCGTCGCCGAGTAGATTCCCTATTCGGCGCACAAAGCTGGTTTCTTTCATTCTAGTCGCCGACTAGATTCCCTATTCGGCGCACAAAGCTGGTTTCTGTCATTTTAGTCGCTGAGAAACGGCATTTTTCCGCTTCAGCAGAATCTCAGTTGTAACCATGCACCGTGTATTTAACATTCAAGTCTTTCCCTATTCTACCAAGTTGGTTGCCCGTCGAGGGCATTTTCCCCCCTAGTTTCGCTTATTTTTCCGTTGCAGAGAAAATCATGTCAGAGAAGTTGCATATATACACAATGTAAGCAAAGCTAGCTACCGCAAACAGGCTGGATGAAAACGTTCTATTTCAACTGAATGTATTTGCTGATAGGGAAAAATGCCTGTTAATAGCCTTTTCAGAACTTTATACACGGTGCGTCATCTTAGGCTGGAAGGCCACTGTTCATGGCCTCTACAGAACATTATACACGGAGCGTTATCTTAGGCTGGAAGGCCACTGTTCATGTCCTTTTCAGAACTTTTTACACGGTGCGTCATCTTAGGCTGGAAGGCCACTGTTCATGGCCTCTACAGAACAATATACACGGAGCGTTATCTTACGCTGGAAGGCCACTGTTCATGGCCTTTCCAGAACATTATACACGGAGCGTTATCTTAGGCTGGAAGGCCACTGTTCATGGCATTTTCAGAACTTTTTACACGGTGCGTTATCTTAGGCAGGAAGGCTATTTTAAAAGCCAACCAGCACCGTAACCTTGGATACGCAGTTATATATACATGACAAAAGTTGCTCTGCTCATTTTGGGCTTTCATTTAAAATCAAATTTGACAACTTTTGGATATTTTGATTTTTGACCAATTAGGACCCCTTGCCAGGGCGCCACAGGTCGCTAGAGACCAGTTTGGAGGGGTCCTCCAATGAGATAAAATGTTCGCCTCACCAAGGGCTTTCATTTGATACCAAACTTGGAAATTTCTTTAAAAAACCGATTTTTGACCAGTCCGGACCCTGGTCAGGGCGCCACAGGCCGCTGGGTCCACTTTGGAGGGGTCCTCCAATGACAAAAAATGTTCGCCTCACCAAGGGCTTTCATCTGATACCAAACTTGGCCACTTTTGGAAAAATCGATTTTTAGCCATTTTGGACCGGTCCGGACCCTGGTCAGGGCGCCACAGGCCGCTGGATCCACTTTGGAGGGGTCCTCCAATGACAAAAAATGTTCGTCTCACCAAGGGCTTTCATCTGATACCAAACTTGGCCACTTTTGGAAAAATCGATTTTTGGCCATTTTGGACCGGTCCGGACCCTGGTCAGGGCGCCACAGGCCGCTGGATCCACTTTGGAGGGGTCCTCCAATGACAAAAAATGTTCGCCTCACAAATGGCTTTCATTTGATACCAGACTTGGCCACTTTTGGAAAAATCGATTTTTGGCCATTTTGGACCGGTCCGGACCCTGGTCAGGGCGCCACAGGCCGCTGGGTCCACTTTGGAGGGGTCCTCCAATGACAAAAAATATTCGCCTCACCAAGGGCTTTCATTTGATACCAAACTTGGTCACTTTTGGAAAAATCGATTTTTGGCCATTTTGGACCGGGTCCCCGGTCCGGACCCCTGGCCAGGGCGCCACAGGGGTCCGGGCGAAACCTACTATAGCCTATGCTGTAGTGCTCCCGCACCCCACCCCAAACCCAAATAAGAGAAACCTGCTCACTGTAGATGTTTCTGTAGAAGAGGTTAAAGTTGGAGTTGCGACACGGTAGGGCCCACCACCATCAGGGTGCCCCCCAGCCACATGGATAGGTCCTAGAGCGAAACTAATGGGCCATTTAGATTCACCATATAGGGGTTCCTATTCGAATACGAAACCTCAGCCCAGCAGCTCTTATGTATAGGGCTGCCTACTCCGTAGGCCCAGACCCCCCTTTTACACACTAAATTTTGACCCCTGGCCAGGGCGCCACAGGGCACCGACCGACATCCTATATAGCCTATGTTCATATTCACGTTAGTACCTTCCTACATGCACAACATGAGATCCCGGCTTCGCTCGCTCCGTTCTATTTGAAGTAGGGTTGTTCCAATAAGAAATTTCCCGGGCCGGGCCCGGGCCCGGGCTCACTCGCTCCTCCGGGCCGGGCTCCGGGCCGGGCTCGGCCCGGCCCAGGCCCGGGCCCGGGCCCCGCGCCCGCTCCATGGCCCGGGCCCGGCCCGGGCCCGGAGCCCGCTACACGGCCCGGACGGCCCGGCCCGGAGCCCGCTACACAACCCGGGTTCTCGGAGCGCGATCTACTGCTAAACTGGACAACCCATTTCCAAGTTTCCTACAATCTCAGACTTCAGGGCTTACTAGTCCTCCTTCTATATCTAACCCACCACAGTCCCTCCACCCTAAAGCCGAAATTGCGTGTACCTATCCAGTACCAGTAGTCATCAGGAATTTTGGGTGCATTTACAGGATAACCATCCTTATATTCAACAATAATTGCTAAATTATCCCAAATTCGGCTTTGGCGATTACTAAATGCAGGAAGGTTTGATACAAGCATAACCTTCAAGGCATTCTTGCTGTGTTTATGGACAGACTGTAAATTTTGCTTGTTTGTATTGGTCAATGTAGCATTATGGTAAGAGTCCATAATTCCCTTATATTATAGAAGATATATCTTTTATAATATAAGGGAAATTATTATGGACTCTTGATTATGGGGATCAAAATAGCGAAGCCAATAAAGTGCAAACACTAAGCACTCAGCACTTCAGCAGTCAGCAAACTACTCGAAAAAAAGAATCCAAGTATATATTATATAGAAACTTTTTTCACCAACAAATTTTCTTTCTCACGACCCATCTCATATCACACCAACTTGCCTTCACATAAACGTATATGAAATATGGACAAAGAAATCTGGTGTATATATAGCTAGCAGTGGACTATGTGGGTTATATAGAAGGGAATAAGTGACTAACTGTTATAGTGCTCTCCCTGTCATAGTGAGCCCGGTGGGCCCGGTAGGCCCGGTGAGCCCGGTGGGCCCGGTAGGCCCGGTGAGCCCGGTGGGCCCGGAAGGTTTGACCGGGCCTTGTAGCGGGCCGGGCTTTTCAGGCCCTCCGGGCCGGGCCCGGGCCGGGCTCAGACAAAAAATTTCCGGGCCGGGCCTGCACCGGGCCGGCCCGGGCCCGGGCCCAGCCCGGGCCCGGAGCCCGCTACACGGCCCGGGAACAACCCTAATTTGAAGCTAATAGATTTTCGGACTTAGTTTTTTTCGGGGGCCATTTTGGGGGTCCCCACCGGGGGGGGTGGGGCCATCTGGGGGGGTCCGGGAACCGCAGAAAGTAATTTCCCCGGAATTGAGGAACTTTTTGTACAAAAAAAACCTAAAATAGTAGGGTTCTGAAGGGTCTTCCGACCTGCACCCCTGGGGGAAAAAAAGAGGAGAAACGCGACCCGCGCGGGGGGCCAATTTTCATATCTCAAGATCCACCCGGCCGATCCGGCTGAAATTTTCACAGCATGTACCCCTGCCCATAGGCTCTTCACACAAGAAGTTTCAGCCCGATCGGTCCACTCCTCCGCTGGCCCCAGGCCAAACAATGTCCAGATTATACACATTGCGTCAAATTTTCCCTATTCTAGGGGGAGCGCTAACGCGCTCCCCCTAATAACTAGCCTTATGACTACAAAATATAATCCAGCTCACATTTTACGAACTGAAAAATACAAAAATCTATCATGTCAAATATAATCTACAAATTATTTGTAGAAAATGTGGCTCCAGAAATAACTGCATTATAATTTTAAACTAAAAAATTTAAATGATATCACCTAATTAATACAATTTTTAAGGGCTCGGTAGGACCCCTTCCCCAACCACCCCCCACCCAGATTAAAATTAAAAATTAAACTAAATTAAATTAAAAAATAATTACTCACCAAGGATAGTGCTGGAGCTGCTCAAGGTTGACATAATGAGAAGAGGCCAGACCTCCAGGAGGACTACCCATAAGGGTGCCTGTGGAGCAAATCGAACTCGCCGAGGAACGCATGCTCTCTGAGCGGGTACAGCCTCCTGGGGGAGGGGCACCCAGCCCTCCCAGGGGGGAGTCCATAAGGAGTGGGGGTCGAGAGGAATTGCCACCCGCAGGTGCAGAGTCACCACGATGCCAGGTGGCATGGTAGTTGGGCCCGTAGGATGCCTAGACAAAAATAAATAATAAACAATTAATTTAATTATCTTCACTAATTTTTCGCTAAACTCCTTTTCGTGCAAGCATAACGTATTAAGGTGGCAATACTGTCTTAGCTTAATTTGTGCCCAAACGTTTTCAATCACTTGAAAATAATATCTACCTAATGAACTTTGCTATTAACGCAGTTAGGTACACACTGTTTTTTTTAGAAAATAATTAACCAGTCATTAATTAGCCTATCAATACATAATTAATAAATACCCTTGATCGTCTAACATGGTCCGAAGGAAATAGGCCGACACGGTCTGTTCTCAATACACGACCCTAAAAATTAATGAAAATTAATAAAAAAACAACTTAAATGAAAACAAAAATGAAAATAACCTGCACAATTACTCAGATCAAATACGTAAACATTATTGTTGTAGGGTCACAATTTTTTAACAAAAGGGCAAACCAAGCTATAGAAAATAGTCTTTAAGCTACAGCCTGGAATGAAGCAAAAACTGCACATAAAATTAGAAACAGGAATTTTTTAGGATTTTTAATCGCCCCCTCAAAATGACGTGACCACTACTACCAGACCTCCACTCACCCCCAAACTCCCCTCAAAAAAGGGGGGGCGTGTGGGCGCAGGGATAGGTAGTTTGCTATATCTCCCAACCCAAAATGAGCATCGATTATGGGGAGTAGCTCCAGTACACAGACAAAAAATCCTAATACAACAGAACTACGTCTACCTCTAGATGCCCACTCTTCGCGAGAGAATAACACTACAACAAAATTCTGAATATTGATTCAGTACAGTAAAAATTCTACTAAAAGAAAGAATTGAACGCTAAGCTTCGCTAGATTCACCAAATGCACGCTAGAATATGGAAAGGGATATCCCTATGAAGCCGGGAGGAAAATTTCTAACAAATTCTAAATCAGTATATACGTACTACAGTTTAGGTACCATTTCCGGGGGTGGGGTGTGTGAGTAATACCCGTTCAGAAGACAAGGAAAATCAACAAATCGATATCGAAAACCAACAAATCAATATAGAAAATCAATTAATCGATATCGAAAACCAACAAGTCGATATCAAAAATCAATTAATCGATATCGAAAATCAACAAATCGATATCGAAAATCAATTTAATCGATATCAAAAATCAACAAATCGATACCTTCCACCAGCCTTCCAGCTCTGTTTCAAAGTTGAGCACCTCCAGTGTGTCACCTTCGTTGAAGGCCAAAAATTCCGGACCCCCGCCATTGCCGTAGAAGGATCGAACGGCCCGAAAAAACATGCCGCCCTCTAAAATAGACAAAAAGCAAACAAAAAATGGAAAAGAAAACAGAAAAAGTTGTAAACAGACAGCAAAAAAGCACCACTAACTGCCCCCTATATATACCAACCAATTACAACAAAACTATGTAATAATTTCGAATTTTCAGCGATGTCCAATATTGTCTAAAAATCTGACGAAAATTAATTAAATTACAGAATAAAATGTGATATCAACAGATCTAAAATAGGGACAACTGCTTGGCGCTTAAGATTTAATTTTTTAAACAGTTGTATTTTAAAAGTGAGACAGCGAAAAAGGCTACGCAGTCAAGCATAGGTGTAAGAACTTCAAAAAAATTAAATTTTAGGAAAAAACCATAGTACGACCAAAAAATGTGTGCACAAACTTCGACCGTTTATAGCAGATTAGCCTTTGGAGTAAACCCCAACAATGTATATATTTTTAGAATCCTCAGGAACTCGAGATTTCGAAAATCCGGAATAATCCGGAATTCCGGGTTTCATTCACGAAAAATCTAAAATTTTTAGTTTTTCGCCAAATTTTTAGTGCAATCAAAATTTTGATTTCACGATTGAATAGAGCTGGTCTCGCTGCATATTTTTGCTCCTAGAAATGTTTCACAAAAATGCACCCAATTTCCGGAATTCCGGGTTTTCAAAATTTCCGGATTTTAAAAATTTTCTCCAATACCGACAAGATGGGTATCATTCGAAAGCTCTTATAGAGCTGAACAACTTTTGTAATAGAATGAACTCTTGAAAATGCACACAATTCCCAGAATTCGAGAAAACCGGATGTTCCGGATTTTAAAAATTTTCTCCTATACCCTACAATATGGGTATCATTAGAAAGCTCTTGATGAGCTGAACAAATCTTGTAATAGAACCAATGTCTGAAAATGCATCCAATTTCCGAAATTCACGAATTCCGGATTTCACTCTAGCTTGCAAGTTATTACAGAATTCCGAGAACAGGGCTCATTTCTGCGAGTTGGTTCTATTACAAGATTTTTGTTGTGTATATCGAGCATTTATTAATGATATTGTGGTTTGTGGGTGGTAGGTAGGAATTTGGGGGTTGGGGGCGCGGTCTGGTTCTTCCTACTACCACAAGGGGGACGGAGCGCGGCAGGGAGGGGTAGTAGGAGGGGTAGGGAGGGGAGAAGAGGAGGGGGGATTAGGAAAAGGGGGTGGGATGAGGGGGAGGGAAAGGGATAGGAAGTAGGGATAAAGAGATAGGATACAGGGATGGGAAGTAGGGACAAAGTGACAGAAAGTAGGAATATGCTGGTAACAAGTAGAGTTAGGTATAGGGATAGACATTAGGATCAATATAATAGCCGCCCTCTGCATTTTATCATTAGCTTAGCTAATGAAAGGCCTTGGGAACCTTCTTATCGATTGATAAGGTGCATTACGGCTTTTTTTTTGTTATTTTTCTCTTTATTATTTTACTTTTTGTAGCCACTGCAAAGCATACATACAGAACTAGCAACATTATACGCATCAGATTCAGTCTTTAGTCCAGTAACAAAGAACTTTCCATTATGAAATAGTCTAACGGTTCCACCATTCATTTTCCAAACAATCCCACTGTAAATTTCATATTCCAAACAAGCACTCCCATACATACCCTTCACAGCATGATACAGTGTTTGCAAGTCAATACAATAACTAAGATTATGTGAAATTACTACATTGCAAGTTGTTTGATAAGCTACTGCTAATTGTAAACGCTTGGCTAACTTCTTTCCACATGCTATTGCCTCGGCCTCACATTTGGCACCCAAGCACATGAAACTGCCAGACGAAAATAGTAAGAATGTACATGGTGGTATTACTAATACAGCTCCACTGAAACGTTCGGGAGTGTAGGTAGCTCCTGGAATAGTTGTTAAATCCAAAACTTCCGTCAACTTTCCTTTCTGAACTACGTTAACAATTTTCATATCGACAAGTACAACACTGATACTGCGAAGACGGCCGCGTAACTCTCACTGAATCGACGAAATGTTTTACAATTGAATCGTTTCTGTCTCCTCGCGCTCTAAGGTGTTTTATAATAGCCTCGAAGCTGAAACCTCGGTTCCTTTTATGTAAAAAGTATATACAAAATTCACCACACACGTTTGTATCAAGATCCTGTAAGCAATACATATTAACCTTTTCTGGCCCATAGTGCAGGCATTCCGGTATAGGTTCTATACCATAACTGTCAAAGTATTCTACATACTGATTAAAGTACATAGCTATCCAGTGTTGCCCAGGTTTTGAAGACGGATCAGTATTCAAAATAAAACAAGCTGGTTTTGACTCTATTCGTGGAAGCTGATCGCTAGCAAACACCCCTAAAAACATTTTATCAGTGCATGGATCCTTTCTGACTGTCTCCAGAATCTCCAGGCTATTCATAGTAGCCTTCCAATGCCAGTTTAATTAAATTAAGGTGCTCGCTTTTATTGAGTTTTAAATCACTCATCATATCGTGTGCGTACACCAGCATTCTGCTATCATCATAACAGTATTCCCAACAATGGTCCCATTCTGTATAGGTGCACCCTGGT
The DNA here is from genome assembly GCA_030248195.1 of Trissonchulus latispiculum. Lineage (NCBI taxonomy): Eukaryota > Metazoa > Nematoda > Enoplea > Enoplida > Ironidae > Trissonchulus > Trissonchulus latispiculum. The sequence goes on from JASAND010005397.1 coordinate 8,114, forward strand.
CTAATTGCTTGCTGTATCCCCAACGTGCAAAGATGTAAATTGCATTGTGCTATTCTGCTATAAAGATATTTAGCATTCAGTACCGAACTATTAATGTCTCCTAACTGAAGCATTAATGTTGGCAGATTATTATCTTCAGCGTGTACAGTAACTGTTAAGTTATCTTGTGTATAATAGAACCGATCAGTCGAGACCAGTGGTATTACCATGCAAAACAATACTGCGATCATTTTCAGATATACGTTTTTAATAGTCAAACCTCCAGACCTTTATATTAATTATGTTGAATAATCAAAAAATGGCGTCCTGTTGCGATCAACAGAAATCAGGTTATCAAATTCACCATATATTATAATTTCAACTCCTTGAGGAAAGGAAGTCAGAGGTTCTTTTAGCTGTACGTGCAATGATAGGTCACCTTCCCGTATCAGCTCCATCGCATTGCCGTCGACATTATCCGCAGTTAAGTCAAATACAAAAATTGTATAGCCTTTTTTGTAGTCTTCATAAGATAGATCAATTCCCTTATCGCTGTTGGCTGCGTTGATTCCTTCAAACAGATACATGTAGGGAATCGTGTATTGAAACTTGTTCCAGTTCATTTTCATAGGATGTTTAGGAATATATTCATCCCCACACTTCAGAGATAATTCACTAACATTGCAATTTTCAAATTGCAGTGGATTCTTCGTAAATGACCCATTGAATGCTTCGGAATCAACCATTACCATAACTACTCTTCTAGGAAGCTGTCCAGAGAATATGGAATTCTCCACAATTGTTTGGGACTTTGGTGCAATATGTCGAGTCACCATTTTGATACGTCGAATTGGATATTTAGCGGTATTGTAGCTGCTTAAAACGTTTTCGATAGCTAAACTTAGGGACTCCTGCGGCTTTACCTTCCACACGTACCATTTAATATCCTCTACTTTTAGCTTATATTCTGTACCATCACTCATTAGTAGAAACTTGTCGGAGTTTCTATGTAACTCAATCGTTAATTCCGTATCACTTAACATGTATCTGTCTTGCTTAAAAAGATCACAGTGTAATGGAGCAACCAATTCAACACCTTTGTTTGTCATAAATGGCTTCCCTCGCCATTTCATTGCACCACTTGTAATATCATTAAAATTTCCAACGGTGTCCTTATAAAACATTGCAAGTTGTTTGTGATTAGTCTTTGCATCCCATCCATAGCTAAGCAAGACTTCCAAATAAGCTTTATAAGCATACAGTGGACCGCTATTTTCAATTTCTTTATCACTGAGTTTAACAATAACCCGCTCAAATAATGTAGACCCGGGTAAGTTGATTGGAGCAACTACAACATTGCTTTTGTCAGTAGTTCCGTCAGCCAATCTGGGGTAAGCCAAATCTTTTCCATCTTTCGTGACAACCTTTAGCTTCATGTAGAAATAATTTTTGTTTAAATCCAACATATAACTATCTTTAGGGACATGAATTCTATAGGGACCGTTATCAGTTATAGGATTTTGTGGATAATACTCAGCCCAGTAGCCCTTTTCCACAGCAACCTGCGTAGGAGGAAGAGAAAACAGGTCCAGTTCACTCTTAAATCCAGGATAAGATTCTGCATCTAGTTGTTTAGCCATGACTAAATATGTCGGATTCACTTAATTTTTGCCTCTTTGTTAGCGCTTTTATTGATTTGTTGTTTTGTCGAACACCAAGACCCTCACCTTCTTGCTGCAGGCTTTCACCAAGCTGGCTCATGGTACGTCCGACAGCTTGGCGGCTCCTCTTATTCTACTAGTTCTGCGTTTGTCGAAAAAAATGTCCTGAGTGATATGAATCACGCTGCATGACCAATGGTGACATCCCCGCGTAAACAGCTCAAGTAGTTGCGAACTTTTTTGAACTTCTGACATTAAGTCATCGAGCACAACAAGCGTAGGTACCCCTGTTTTGAGGACAACTAGGTTAGGAAGACCTTCGTGAAACTCTACATTCGGCATACGATCATAAGCAGACTGCCATTCAGTATAACACCATACAATACGATCAGGAGGCGGACTAATCATTTCATATTCTTCACTTCCCAATTGATGCATAGACCTAAGGGTATGATTTCTTTTCGATGTTCCATGCTGAAACTTTAATTTCAGATCTGCCCTGCAAGGCGCCCGTTCGGGATACTAGCTCACCAAGCACTTCCCTTCACCTTCTGTCAAGCCGGTGAGGCAACACTCTAAGCTGCTCTGTTTTGTTGCTATCTCCGTGTTACTGTGGTAGAATCCATCATCTTCGTAATCAGCTGTTAAACTTTTCGGGGCCCTTCGCCGTCTTTTTTGATTTTCTCCTCTGTCGGGCTTTGCTCAGCTGGGTTCCTGCTCTGAGCCCCTTGCGGTTCGTCCTGCGTCCGTGACTGTCTTGCGGTTGCTTGTGGTTCTTTAGCCTTTGAACTCTTCGCGTTTGGCGTTCCCTTTCAAGTCCCTTTCTTCTTTTCTTCTGTCGCCTCTGCGCTTGGAGCGGTCTTTGTCTTCGTCATTGTGATCTTCTGATGTTCCTCGGATTAGAGGCCAAAATTGGACTCATTCCAATACTTGAATCTTGGAGTTATTGTTGAATGTACTAACTGCTGCAAAACGTCAGCATATCTGTAGGTTCTAGTCTTGGTAAAATATTTCCACAGCTTAGCTTTTATTGTACGGTTAAATCGCTCCACAATACTACACTTAATGTCAGGATTATCACAGGTATAAAATACAATATTATGTCTCTCAAGAAGTCGTTGAAACTGCCCGTTTAGAAACTCTTTTCCTCTGTCTGACTGCAATTTTTTGGGGAGCCTACCGGATTGGAGAATACTGTCGAAAGCTATGCTTACATCTCCAGCTCCTTTAGACTTTACTGGAACGACCCAAGCAAATTTTGAAAACACGTCAATACAAGTCAGCAGAAACCTGTAGCCATCATTTTCGTCAGAGATCCTAGTCATGTCTGCCAAATCTTTGCCTAATTTATCAACACCATCTACAAAATATCGCCTTCGAGCAAATCGGCGACGAATGGGTTTATGCAACGTATACGTGTACTGATTTTTCAACCAATTCTTAACTGCTGCTAAAGTTATGTTGGAATGTCTTGCTTTTGCATACTTGTACAGTTTCCGGCTCCAGAAAAAGATACAGGACTTGATGGATTATAATTAGTCTGCTAAAGAGTTTTCCATTTCAATATTTTAAGAGCTGCTCCTGTCCCTGTTTGAATACGACGACGTAGTGCATCAATGCGCAGTGCAGCAGGCCTCCTCGGTGTGACAAGGGGTCTTTTTTGAGTGGCCTGCTCGTTCATAAACCCTGGCGTCGCCACGAGGCCCCCAAAGCTCCCATCCAACGGATGGGTTTTGGGGGGCGCGAAGTTGCCAGTAAAAATTCTGGACCGGACTTCTTAGACCTCTTGGGGTGGCGGGGGGGGGGGGGCGGAAATGGGGGGAGCCGCATTGGGCCCCCCCCCCGTGCTTGGTGCGGGTACCCTGGGCTGGGGCCCCCCGGGGGGAGGCCGTGAGTTTGGGGGGCGTGGCGGGCCGGGGGGCCCGGCCCGGCGCGGTTTTTTTGGTTTGCCCTGTGCCCAGTTTGAGTTATTGTGGGTGCGGTGGGGTACGGTGGGTGAAACCGTCCTGGAAACATTGCTTGCAAGGTTGAATGGTGTTAGCTTATCCGCTGGATTTTTCATCAAGACAATATATTGCGAGTTTATTCTACTAGTTCTGCGTTGTCGAAAAAATCCGGGTGGTCACCGGACCAGGGACCCCGCGTAAACAGCTCAACTAGTTGCGAACTTTTTGATTTTTGGGGGGTCCCCTTTTTGGGGGGAGACCTTCGTGAAACTCTACATTCGGCATACGATCATAAGCAGACTGCCATTCAGTATAACACCATACAATACGATCAGGAGGCGGACTAATCATTTCATCAGAAAATTCTATCATGCGTGCAACAAAAGTAGTTTTGCCTGCCTTAGTTGGGGCAGCAACTATGCACGTAAACGGATGCTGAAACTTTAAAAACGGAGTAGTCAGCACTTTGTGTGCCATATTACCTTACAATCTAGTATTAAACTATATATACTAAAAGCGTATTACTTTTATTAATAAACAAGTATAATACAGGCTATATTCTAGTGTTCTGCTTTAATCTCATCTCTAATTTTCATTAGTATGTGTCCCAGTATATTTTTTCCCGTCCACTTCGATGAATCATTTATCGTAGGTTCGCTAATGTCCATGCCATTTGCCCAGTATAAGTCAAATTTTGAGGATTCTGCGATTGTGTCTTGTCCAGTTTCCAGCAGCAATTTTTCAATATGAGGATGTTGCCTTATCTTTTCCCTAACGACATACTCCATCACATTTTCACCGTGTTTAATCCAGCGGTCTTCTACGTATCCAATAATCTGTTTTCCGTATTCCTTCGCTACCGATGGGGACCACGTACGCATAATTTTCCAATACGAATTCCAGTCCATGAACTCCCTAGCCTTCTCCGCTTGGTAGTATTGTTCCGCAGTTCTGTAAACTATTCCTTCGATGATGACTGGGGCTCGATAAAATGTACTAAATGGATGCCATCCAGAATAGAAAATAGTCACAAATTTGCCATCAAGAGTTTTAGTCCGAATAGAATGATTCGGCATCTGGTCCTTGGCATTCACACTAATTTGGCAGGCTTGTTCCGAGTTTGGATGCACATCACTGGCTTGTTCCGAGTTGGGATGCACATCACTGGCATGTTTCTTCAGGGATCTCAATGTCTTAAAGGTTTGACCACAGCATGTTCTGGCATCTCTGTTTGCATGTACGGTTCTAATGTGTCTACGACGCTCAGATCGATCGGAAAAAGACTCATTGCAATGGGTACACTTCAGCGGCATTATGCAACAGATTCGTTAGCAAAACAACGACAAATGAATTCTACCTCTTGATTTGCCTTTATATAGGGTATGTATGAGTCATCCTATGAGTCACTGATCACGTGCTAATAGCTAAGCCGGAGTATCTACACAGGAGTAGCCTTGGTTTTATCATACTTCATAAATTTTAAGTAAATCTTCCCTCGTTAAATGCATTACACCTATACGAGCAAACATTATTTGTTTTTCACTAACCATACACAACTGCATGTCAAAACACTCAGCAACAAGCGGACACAATAAACTATCTGTTTCTACAATTGGACACAGCTTATTTCCTTGAAAACAATTTCCCAAAAAGTTTTGAATTTTATGAAACTGTTTTAGTGGATACTCACGACGTACAGCATTTTGCCTTATTCCAATGAACCCATTGGGTAAAAGCTCAACTGTAATAGGGGAGAATGCAGCTGCTTCAGTATGGGAAAGCAAAATAGGTTTTTGGAATAATAAAATTAACAGCGTGGTAACACTAGCTACAGCAATTATAGAAATAATTATATAAAGTGCTATTACAGAGCACTTGCTTTTTAGCTTAGTCTGGCGAGATTCTTCCATAACACACTCCATTATTGATAAAACGTAAGGTAGCTTATCGTTTATATGGATAATTTAAAAAAATTAAATTTCTTCAACCAAACTTCGAACCACCTACCTGACGGTTAAAAGCTATGCGCCTTCCCAGTTAAGCTAACCGGGCTGTAACTATTGGCAGTAAGGTACAAATATGTACGCAAGCAGCAAGCAGCACCACGTCTAGCTATATACTTCTTATATACGCACACACACGCTAGCAGGTTTCCTGCAGCAAAACGTAAGCCTAAGACTGCTTATGATTAAGCCTGAATCAGGCTGCATTTAATTTAATTTAGCTAGGAAATAAACTACTTACCGGAATTGAAGAAATCATTTGGCATAGTGACAGCCCATAAATAGCATGAGCATGAAATGGAATAAATATCGGCCAGCATAGAGGTAAACCAACGAATAAATTGCAACTTCTCTGCCTGTTTATATAGTGTTGAGGTGACTAACCGTATGACTGGGCCAGCTGTAAGTCAACTGCCGAAAATATCATTTAGTGCTGGTTACTCAGCTGGTTTTTAGAGCAACACTGACAGTCAATTATTGTACTGAATCATACAAACTGTCTAACAAAATGAGACAACTAATGACTAAGCGTGACTCACTGAAAACATATAAAAGGGCGCACCTTTTGTTCATTTCATCAGTTTATCTGCAGCAACTATGTCGGTTTTTACTTGTAATACTTGTGCCAAGTCTTTTTCTGCCAAGCGGAGTCTAACTCGTCATGTGCGGGAAGTCCACGAAAGAAGAAATTTCCATTCCTGTGGAAGTTGCGGTAAGTCGTTTGCCAGAAGATGTAACTTGCGGGAGCATGAACTCACTCACACCTGTGTTAGGAGACATGTGGACCCACCTTGTGATCCTGTTACCAGTAACACCACCTGCGATAGCTCAATATTTGAGCCGACAGACAATAATCGCTACCACAACGTGCGGACTTTTACGCTAAAGTCTGATGAATTGTGGATGGATCTTTGGCAAATGTATAAGCAAGTCAAACGGCCAATGAAATCAGTGTTCGGAGAACTGTTACCTGACGTTGGATGCTTCAAATTTGACCTTATTTTATTCATTACATTTGAGAAGGCCACCGATCCTGCAGAAACTATTTCTTGCTATTTCCACAGCGGCGTTATGAGGATAGTTAACCGGCGAGATTTCAACTCCAGCATACTGAATGCGTTCAAATTTATGGACAAAAAGGTGGAGAATTTTATTGAAAGAGGAAGCGGCTGGATCATTCGATCAATCTACCTCTATATTTAAGCAACAGTGCATGGAACAACGTCGAGCGAAAAATTCCTGGTCGAAGATTTGGTGCCGGGATGATCTGACGAAGAGACAGCGTGACGCAGATATTGCTTTACGTGATAAATTGACGGAACTACGGAAGGAAATCCGAGCCGTAATTCGATCTGGAAGATTCTACGATAAGAAGACGAAGCGCCTTGTTGATAATCTTTTACGAAATAGGAACTGCGCCCCACCCACATGCAAATGCAAATGTTGAGAATGTTATTAGTTGTTGGCTTTTTAATGCAACCTCCCTGAGGAACAAAATTGATGAGTTAAGTGTTTATTGAATTTATCAAAAAAAGCCAAAGCTAATTTTTGTAACTGAAACCTGGTTAAACGATGAACATTATGATAGCGAAGTTATATAACCGATTACGCTCTTTATAGACATGATCGGAGGGACAGACAAGGAGGAGGAGTTGCGGTATATGTGGATTGTGAATTACCCAGTAAATTGTGTTCAGATTTAAATGATGTTGATTGCGAGATTGTGTGGGTTGATGTAAATATCTTGAATGTTGTATATCGTTTTGGTACTGTATACAATGTACCTAATAGCAGTGTTGACGGTGTGAATCTAGTTGTACGAAATATTGCTTTAGCTTGTAGCACTTGTGCTAACTGTTTCGTAATGGGTGACCTGAATTTTCCTAAAATCGATTGGAACATCCCAATAAGTAGGGGACCTGAAAGTGAAAAGGTTTTCCTAGATTTTATGGTGGAGCAAGGCTTTAACCAATTTGTTTATGTTCCTACTTATATTGATCCTCCATATAATACGCTTGATCTTGTATTTGGGCCGACTCCGTTTTCTGTTAGTAATGTTGACACCTTACCCCCTATTGGAAATACACATCATAACACAGTTACTTTCGAAATTCCCGTTAAGAAGTTTGCAAAAGAACCCACTCCATCGACTAGAGAATTCAGTCGAGCCAAATTTAATGACATTGCTGTTTTCCTTGATGCCATTGATTGGAATTTTGTCTTTAGTAATTGTGTAGATGTGGAAGATTACTGGAGAGAATATATGAATGTATTAACCGAAGCTGTAGTTAATTTTGTGCCGCTAAAAAATGCTAAGGCGTCACGCCATCCTTATCCAATCACAGCTGCTACGGTAACTTCAATACACAGGAAACGTCGAGCATGGCGTAAATTTAAAGCTAATCCAACGGTTGCAAACAGACGTTCATTTGTTACGGCTCGAAATTCTCTCAGGTTTAGACTTTTTCAGGATCAAATAAATTATGAACACCGATTGTCTGCGACACAAAACATTAAAGCTTTTTATGGCTATATAAACAGAAAACTTAATAACAGAGAATCTGTTCCAACTCTTGTGGATTCTGATGGTGTACCCGCTAGCAGTTCATTGGATAAAGCAGCGTTATTGAGTGAACAGTTTTCCTCAGTTTTTGTAACAGACAATGGCAGAATACCTGGTGTTCCAGTAGTGAATCGTGTTGATGTATCGACATTCAGTTTTACGGTTGTTGATGTGTATAATGTACTAAAGGCTAGACCGAACAAGTTCAGTTGTGGTTCAGACGGCATCCCACCTGTATTTCATAAACGACTAGCTGCTCAGCTCGCCTATCCGTTATTTTGCATCTTTCAACAGTCTGTTAACCAGTCAAAACTTCCGAAAATTTGGAAAACCGCAAATATTTGTCCAGTATATAAGCGAAAAGGGAAAACTAGTGATCCTGCATCTTATCGTCCTGTTAGCCTCACAGTGGATGCTTGTAAATGTCTTGAACAAATAATAAAAAATTTCTTAACTATCACTCTAGAGCGGAATAATAGCTTTTCAAGGAACCAACATGGATTTATGAAACGAAAGTCTACCCTTTCACAGCAGTTGGAATGTTGTGCAGATTATATGGATGCTATTGAAGATGGAAAGTGTACACATGTTGTTTTTTTGGACTTGTCTAGAGCATTTGATACTGTGTCCCATTCTAAATTATCGAAAAAACTGGAAACGTTTGGTATTACTGGTGAAATCGGAAAGTGGATAAATGATTTTTTAAACGGAAGAACACAACGGGTTTTAGTAAATGGTGTATATTCTGAGGAATCTTCGGTGAAAAGTGGTGTACCCCAGGGATCAGTACTTGGTCCACTATTGTTTCTGTTGTACATAAACGACGTCGATAAAGTTGTAAAATTCTCTAAAATTAAACTATTTGCAGACGATATTAAGCTGTATAAGACAGTTAAAAATTGGTACGATCCTTGGCTTTTACAATTTGATCTTGAAAGCTTAAGTAAGTGGTTTGATATGTGGCAGCTAACTCTTAGTGTTCCTAAATGTCTCGAGTTTCGTATTGGTAAATGTGCCTGTTTGTTGACGTGCTCTATTAATGATGCAGTGTTAGCTCAAGTTACTAGTGTTAGTGACTTAGGTGTGGGGTATAGTAGTAATTTGGAATTTTCTGATTACTGTAATAAGTTAAAAAAGAAGTCCTTACAGAGATTGAATTTGTTTAAGCGTAGTTTCGTTAACAAAGATAGGGATTTTCAGATAAAAATGTATAAAACGTATATTCGACCCATGCTTGAGTATTGTACACCTGTTTGGTCACCTCGCTTTCTAAAGGACATTGACACGATAGAATCAGTTCAGAGGAGATTTACTAAATATGTTAGAGGCATGTATGAATTGCCTTACCATGAGCGTTTAAAAAGATGTGATCTTGAATCATTGGAACTTAGGAGATTGTATGCTGATTTAATACTGGTATATAAAATTGTTAACAATGAAATATGTATTGACTTTGACCGTTTCTTTGAGTATTCTCAATATGCTGGTACTAGAGGGCATGATCGGAAGCTTTACCCTAAACGCTGTCGTAAACTTAAAACTATGTCTTTCTTTTCAAACCGAGTTGTAAATGTTTGGAATTCCTTGCCTGGTGATGTTGTTAATTCACCCAGTGTCAACCAGTTCAAAAATTCATTAGCAACCTGCAATGTTGTTACATCATTTCTTCAAGGGCGCGCCTTACGAGAGACTTAGTCTTGTGCGTGCTCTATCCTTATTGTTGCTAAAATTAAGCAAAACTCGCACTCTTTCTCTCTTTTATTTGGGGGGGGGACCCACCTCATTTCTTATATATGGCATGACGGATTTTATACTGTTTAGAATCTACTGTAGATCGTGTAGTACGCTTACGAGCTGGAAGGGCTTTCTTTCTGGTAGCGTTTTTAGTTCCTCTTGAAGTCGGCCCTATGACTTGTCATTGTATAAAACGATTTTTTTCATAATAAAGGCGGGGAAAGCGCCAGAAAAGATAATGAATGAATGGCTTGCATACTGCATAGCGTTGACTATACTTTGCTTTCAGGCATGCCACGTTCCTCCATTAAAAGAGAAGCCCCTCAGCAAAGCTCTATTTGTCATCCCTAATCATCAGGATGAACGGATGGCAAATAGATTATATACGGTTCTCTTACGCATCTCATTTATAAATACTGTACTCATGTATACGTTATTATACATATTTGTACTTTTTGTTTTTAATCTTGGTTTTGCTGCAGCTTTTTATGGTGGGTAAGCACATATGGGTAGGTAGACAGGGGTGGTAGCGACGCAAAGGGGAGTAGACGAGGAATGTGTGCATGTAAGCCAAATCATTGAATTCGGATTTACAATTATTCGTGATATGAGTTTTAAAAATGCGTAGCATCTTTTTTAATTTTTCTTCGGTATATGAACGATGAATTCCAGTATATACTAAAATGGCTTTTTGACTTATTGTGTGCGTATTTTTTTTACACATATATATTTTTTTATGATTCTGTATGTGAAAACCCCGTGTTATATATCTTATACACAAACTTTTCTTATATAATTTTTCTTCGTAACAGTTTTTCTTTTCTTTTTTACATTTTTTAAAAAGGTTAATAGGTGAAATTCTCCTTTAGCAAATTTAATTTCTACTCTAAACTTACCTTTTGTTCTTATGAGTTGTCTCAGTAGGTTTGTGCTTCCATTGGGGCCGCCAGCTAGTTGTATACGTATATATACCATTTAATTTTATATGATGAATGTTTTTGTTGAGTTTATAATAGGGACATAGATGGAAGCACGGATGCTAGAGGTGGGCCCCTCAACGCCATGCAGAAGGATATAAACATTTTTTTATATCAATGAAGGCGTGTGAGGGGGGCGGTTTCACCCTGCCATTCATTCATTCATTCATTCAATCGACAGTTTGGACCTGCACGTAACGAAATATGAACCCGTGCGTGGATGTTCCTATCTACCTCTTCCTACTAAGCTGAAGAATAAGATGGCCATTATCAACGTTAAGAATAAGGATGACAAATGTTTCATGTGGAGTGTGCTGGCTGCCCTACATCCTGTTGAACATGGCTGTCATCCTGAAAGAGTAGGCAAGTATGAATCCTACATTAGCGAGTTATGTTTTGATGGTATCGAATTTCCCGTCAAGGTGGAAGATGTACCCCGATTTGAGGAGCAAAATAACCTATCTATTAACGTTTATGGATACGAAGAACGGCTGTCTATTCTTCACATTTCTAGAAAGAAAGCTGATAAGCAGATTAACCTGCTTTTATTGAACAGTCAGCATTACTGCTGGCTAAAGGACCCTGAAAGATTTTTCCATACAGAAACAAAACATGAGCACCACAAATACCAGTGCCATTATTGCCTTTGCATGTTCAATTCTAAGGAGAAAAGAGACATTCACATGTCTAAATGTGAGAACCCTGAAATGGAGACGATTGAAATGCCTGAGGAGAAGTGGTTAAAATTTAAAAACTACCACAAAATGCAGCGCCAGCCTTACATTATTTATGCCGACTTTGAATGCCTTTTGGAAAAAATATCAACGTGTAACCCTAATCCTCTGTCGTCACATACCACCAAATATCAACGTCATACACCATGTGGTTATGCCATGGCTGAGGTAAGCGGTTGCTGTTGTGATACTCAAACGCTTGGTCGGGTAGACCTTTACCGAGGTGAAAATTCGGTTGAGAAGTTTCTAGATAATATAATTCAGTGGGGAAGAGAGTATCAGCGGCGATATGATTGTCCACAGCCCCCGATTATGGATGGCCAGGACTGGTGGCATTACTGGGGTACCGAGGTGTGCAATATTTGCAGGGATGCCTTAGGAGGGGAGCGAGTACTTGATCACTGTCATTTTTGTGGAAGCTACAGAGGTGCAGCTCACAATGAATGTAATTTGAAATTCCGACTATCCAGAGACGTTGTAGTAATATTCCACAATTTACGGAGATATGATGGTCACCTACTGCTTCAGCATTTAGGCGAAACGATGAAAAACATTCCAAACAGTAACATTTTTGTTATACCTAAAGGATTTGATGATTATTTGACATTTTCACTCGATTTGAAACATAACAATCTTCGCTGGCGTATAAAGTTTGTTGACAGCTTCCAATTCATGTCAGCATCTTTATTCCAACTAGTTCAGAATTTGAAAGATAAGGGAGACGAGAAGTTCGGTTTAACAAAAGCTTATTTTCCACGGGACAAATTTTCCTATTTGCTGAGAAAGGGTGTCTACCCGTATGACTACATGGATGACTGGAATCGGTTCTCCGAAACTCATCTACCGCCGCAAGACGCCTTCACAAGTACCCTTACTGGCGAGCAAATTTCAGACAGTGACTATGAGCATGCTAAATCAGTTTGGCAAGTATTTGGAATGACCAATATGGGAGACTATCATGATTTGTATCTCAAAACTGACGTTTTGTTGTTAGCAGATGTATTTGAGAACTTTAGAAATTTTTGCCTTTACAACTACACCTTAGACCCTTCCCACTACTTTACGTCGCCCTCTTTTTCGTGGGATGCCTGCCTCAAAATGACACAGGTGGAACTTGAGCTATTAGAGGACGCTGATATGTACACATTTCTCGAAAAGGGAATTCGTGGAGGTGTATCGATGATCAGTCATCGGTACTCAAGAGCCAACAATCCAATGCTGCAGGACTATGATGCAATGGCACCAAATTCTTACATAATATACCTGGATGCCAATAACCTGTACGGATGGACAATGGCTGAGTATCTCCCACAACGGGATTTTCGCTGGACAGATGAAGCAATCAATATTGAACAAATACCAAATGAAAACGAAACAGGCTACATTTTGGAAGTAGATTTAGAATACCCGGAAAGCCTTCATTCCTTGCACAATGATTATCCTCTTGCCGTGGAGAGATTACAAATTAGCGATGACATGTTATCACAATACGCTATAAAATGCAAAGAGAGCTTGCGGATTAGCTCAGGAAGCACAGAAAAACTGGTACCTAACCTAAGAGCAAAGCAGAACTATATTGTTCACTACAGGAACCTCAAGTTGTACTTAGAATTAGGACTCAAGCTCACAAAAATTCACCGCATACTATCATTTACTCAAACTCCATGGATGGCTCCATACATATTGTTCAACACTGAGAAACGGAAACAGGCGAAAGACAGTTTTGAAAAAGATCTGTTCAAGTTGTTCAATAATAGTGTGTTCGGAAAAACGATGGAGAATGTTAGAAACTACATAGACATTAAGCTGGTCAGCAGCGAAGAGAAAATGATTAAACTTACCAAGAAAAACGAGTTCGACGGTTTTAAAGTTGTTGGAAAGGATTTATGGGCGGTAAAGATGAAACGACCTTCTATTCAATTATGCAAGCCAATCTATGTGGGCTTTACGGTTTTGGATTTGTCGAAATGGCTGATGTATGACTTTCATTATAATTATACCAAGTCCAAGTATGGAGAGAGAGCAACTCTACTAATGACTGATACTGATAGTCTTATATATCATATTATAACTGACGACATTTATGAGGATATGAAAACGGACTCGCGCTTATTTGATGCCAGCGATTATCCTAAAGAGCATAAATGCTATGATTCAACAAACAAGAAGATTATGGGAAAGATGAAGGACGAAATGGCTGGAAAAGTAATTGCAGAATTTGTTGGGTTGAGATCAAAGATGTATAGTATTCTGGATTCAGATAACAGCGAGAAGAAACGAGCAAAGGGAGTTAAGAAGAACGTCGTTGCTAGGGAAATTAGGCATCAGTTATATAAAAATACATTGTTTGGTCAGGAGCAGCATAAGCATTTGATGAAATTTGTTAGGAGTGACGGTGGTGAAATTTACAGTATCACACAAAACAAGACTAGCCTGAGTGCATTTGATGATAAACGCTATTTGCTAAGTGATGGTTGTAGTAGTTTAGCCTATGGTCATTGTAATGTACTACAAATGTAAATAACTTTGTTTATTACCATACACATTGTACATTAAGTTGTCTGTGTTATTGGATATGTATGTTACGAATGTATAAAAAACAAATGGCACCAAAATCTCGAAAAAGAAAACTTGAGATAAAAAACAAAGCCGTAATGCACCTTATCAATCGATAAGAAGGTTCCCAAGGCCTTTCATTAGCTAAGCTAATGATAAAATGCAGAGGGCGGCTATTATATTGATCCTAATGTCTATCCCTATACCTAACTCTACTTGTTACCAGCATATTCCTACTTTCCATCACTTTGTCCCTACTTCCCATCCCTGTATCCTATCTCTTTATCCCTACTTCCTATCCCTTTGTCCCATCCCTTTATCCCTACTTCCTATTCCTACTTCCTATTCCTTTATCCCTACTTCCTATCCTACTTCCTGTCCCTGCGGGGCTCCCTTCGGGTAGTGGTAGGTAGAAATAGCCTGCACCTGGCCCCATACCGCCAATTTCTACCTACTGGTATTGGAGAAAATTTTTAAAATCCGGAAAATCCGGTTTTCTCGAATTCCGGGAATTGTGTGCATTTTCAACAGTTCGTTCTATTACAAAAGTTGTTCAGCTCGATAAGAGCTTTCGAATGATACCCATCTTGTGGGTATTGGAGAAAATTTTTAAAATCCGGAAATTTTGAAAACCCGGAATTCCGGAAATTGGGTGCATTTTCGTGAAACATTTCTAAGAGCAAAAATATGCAGCGGGACCAGCTCTATTCGATCGTGAAAACAAAATTCTGATTGCGATAAAAATTTGGCGAAAAACTAAAAATTTTAGATTTTCCGTGAATGAAACCCGGAATTCCGGATTTTTCCGGATTTTCAAAATCTTGAGCTCCTGAGGATTCTAAAAATGTATACATTGTTGGGGTTTACTCCAAAGGTTAATCTGCTATAAACGGTCGAAGTTTGTATACACATTTTTTGGTCGTACTATAGAAAAATTTCAAAACTCAGGGCATACCTGGTCCATCCTTGTACTGCATGGTAGAGGACCGGTTGGGGAAAGACTTGGGGCGGGGTGGGGGTCGGACACGACCACACCCGTAGCAATTGTTGACACACTCTTTATGTACACACACATCACAGTCTGGAAAAAATAGCAAACTTTAGACGAAATAGAACACTTTTCCACAAAAACAAAAAATTTACACAGAATTGCATGGCAAAATAACACCTAAAATGGTATAATAAAGATAACATAGATTCTGTACATATACAAGACTTTATTACAGCTTTAAAGTGCTTTTGGAAATACAAATCGAGCTAGCAGTTCAGCAAAAGGGGTAAAATATCTGAAACCAGAAAATTTCAGAACCCAACCCAACTTTTAACTGTTACTCTTTTTCTACAAGGATCCAACATCGTTAAGTATACCGTATATACACTTACTTTCGCATCGGTAGCCTTGGAAGTACATTCCCCTAGAAAAAAGTAAGAACGCAGAAAATATTTTTGGTATGCATAAGTTGTAACTTCTCAGTACAACGTAACTTGGTAATTTTACACTTAGTATCTGTCACCATATCGTCACAAAGGGTTAATACCGACCCTAGCTCGCAATTAGTAAGAATTCAAGTTTTAATTCAAATTTTAATGCCACACTTTGTCAGTTAGGGGAGCGAACAGGACAAATCTTTTGGACAAATTTTCGCGTACTATAACAGGGTGTTTTTTCAGAAATTTCTCCATGGGGGGCAACTCCAGGGGGAGGAGAGATTTTTGCAAAAAACTAAGCAAAGCAAAACATTGTAGTTTTTTTACGCATTTTGCAATTAAAAATCTAAAAATAGACATTTTAAAAAATCTGCGGCGACGACTGAAAATTTTTAAAAAATAGCCTATTTTTGGCAAAAGTTTGGGACATCCCAAAAAATCCGGAGGAGGGGAGCAAAAAATTCCGGGAACGGACGATTTCGGGAAAAGCTCAATTTCGGGGACCCCCACCGCGAGCCCCTGCCCTGTACAAATACCTGGCACAAAACCACTGACTGACAAAAATAAAAATTAAATAAATTAAAAAATCCCAATAAACAGTCAGTTTAACTTTTTTTAAATACATTCATATAATTTCAGAATCAGGGAATTCAGAATACAGTTCAAGTACAGTACGGTATACTGACCGTAACAGCTTAGTGCACTGGGTACACTCTACGGCACGATCAAATGAGCTCATCTGGAAGAAGTGATCCGTGTTACGGGTGCCCTGGGGAAACACATTGTCACTAAAAACAAATAACAACAAAAACATCAACAATAACTAAAAACCAACAAGAAAATTAAGTAAATGCTGACGCTAAGAAGCCAGCACCGTCAAGGCATTAATCATAAAGAAATAAAATAATGAAAAAAACGCCTGCCAAGCTCTTAGTCCGAAACAGGAGAGAGCCAATCGGCGCTGTGAGCACTCTTACCCAGAGAGAACTAAAATCTCTAGAGCTTCAGCCTGGTTCTAACAGAAAAAATTCATCAATTTCAATATTACAGATTAATTATTAATTAACTATTATCAATTATGTATAACTCACTGTGCCATATTGATAGCCCGTATCCAGCTATCCTTTGTCTCCGCAGACTTGGCATACATAGTGTATACATTTTCCATCTTCTCATGGACTAGACACCAACTATGATTCCACTGAAAAAATAGAAAAAATGGACAAAAAATAAATTGCTAAAAATAGCAACAAAAAACCTGAAAATGATATCCACCTTACTACATAGCTTCCGAAAATCCAGAACAAACCTTTCACAAGAGCACACTGACCATCTTCAATTATACACAAACAAATAATTCAAACTCAAAACGTTAGTAACATTAAAAAAGTTTTAAAAAATAAACAAAAACTGTTAAAAAACAATAAAAACCAACCTTAGGACCAGACTTCATAAATGACTTATTCTGGGTATTGTTATTCTGCTCGTTGGGTTCCACTCGAAATTCGCTCAGCACTAGGGCATCCTTATACGCATAGGTGTTACCCTAGAAATGAACAGGATACACAAAAATAGCTAACATAAATCCTAAATAATAATAATATTAACCCTTTCAGTGCCAAGGTAAAAAACAAGGAGCTCGTCGTATGCCAACCTCAAGTTTTTTTTGAGGTATTGCATTAATATCTCGTCTGCGTAACAACAGAAGTGTTCTGACGACAACGCACTATGTCTAATGACCCCTAGGAGTGCCCATCATATGACGGGCTGGGCTATGTTTCTGATGGCCAGAGCCCGTCATATGATGTGGTCACCATCCCAAAATAAAGAGCAAAATTTGCATAATGCCATATAGATGTAACCGCACTGAGCCGTTGTGTACTGTAAGTGCCAACAAGATAATGACAGCATATCTTCAACGTTGTGTACGACCCGTGATATGACGGGTCGGCACTATATACTAAACAGTGCCAGACTAGCAACTGGCACTGGAAGGGTTAACGTCAGAGAGTGACATTGGCATGACGAAATGTCAAATGTAGCAAATTATTTCCGCCCAAGAAACTTCAAGTAGCACAAATTACAGTGAAGGTAATATCCTCGAAAAGTTTATATTAAAAGAACTTGAGAACCAAATACCAAAAACCTATGAAACCCGTTCGTACCTTCTGAGCTTTACAGATCAATATCACCTTGTCAAAGATGAAAATATATCTGAAAAACAAAATTTAAAATATTTATAACAACAATTGTATCAACCCAAAATATAATTTTGCAGTGGAAAATCAGGTAAGTAATTTTCAAGCAGGCGTTAGATTAGAACTGAACACCACTTTTACTGGAACCTACCAGTAGATGTAGCGAAAAATATTTTGAAAAGGATAGTCAAAAGATTTTTCAGAAAAATCTTGATTAGGGTGTGGGTTATTTCCCACCCTAATCAAGTGGGTAGCTAGTCGAGGTTGAGGGTTTTCCCCCCGAAATTTACCTGCCTCCTCGAGATTTTTGGGTGCACAAATTTTAGCCCATAACAGGCAAATTTTCAACAATTTTCCAGAAACCAGCCTTGTTCCAGAACGTTTTGCGTTTCTACATGTAAAATACGCCAAAAATAATAATTTTTGGCTCAGTTTTGCAAATTCCCCCGAAAACTTCTTCCCCGACCATCGGGCCGGGACGCCCCCCCCACCCCCAGGAAAAATCCCTAATTTAGTTACACTATTAGTTATCGCCCAATCCTCCCGAACTACCGTTGCTTAATCTTTTTATCCTCATGGGAGCTTAGGCGGAGCTCTCCATCCTTGAGCAGTCGACCATAGTCAACCAGTTGAGTGTTTTCGGGCATAATAAGGTCTGTAATGCTGCTCTGAATCTCTGAGAGGACACTCATGGTTTCACAGTCACGCTTGACCTCATTGATGTAAAGGGATAGGTCCTACAAAAGAGATACGTATACATACTAACAGTGTTTCTAGAATAAAAATTAAAATCACAAATTTGGGGTGGGGGGGGGTAGGGCAGGCCCCTTTAATTCTTTAAACAGACATGTAACTATAGATTTTGGAAAGGGTCTGGGTTTACTTTAGTGGGGGGGCGCGGGGGGCGCCCCCCACTTGTTTGGGCTTCCCCCCCACTCACCCTAGGGTGCCTAGAAATTGCCAAATTTTAGGGATTTTTGGTCAAAATTTTCAAAAATTTTCCGTCTTCACCGGAATTATTTGGTCAAAAAACGTCTATTTTGGTATAAAACTTAATTTTTGAGCACTTTTTAGCTTAGTTATAGCTGTACATGTAGAAAACAGGCAATTTTTACTGTATTTTTAGCATTTTTAGCCCATGTTATTCCCCCCACTTTTGACCCGGGGGGGGCTCTCCCCTCCACTTTTTCGCCTGAAATAAACCCAGAGGATCTACCCTCAAAATGCAACACAAATTTTTCAGCAGCTTTTAAGCATTTCTAGGAAAGTTTTGTTCTTGGAATTATAAATAATGAGGTGTAAAGAAATAATGAGAAACGCCTGCCTGCAGTCACTAAGGCCGAAGCCTTAGTCCGAACAGGAGAGAGCCAATGGGATCATTTTCTTGATGTAAATAATGAGGTGTAAATATGTTGTCAGTGTAATGAACTTTTAAGAGGAAGGGAGGTCACAATATATATTAGGCAAGGGGCTGCGGCAGCGCTCCAACATAACAACTCTAATCAACAATTATGTCATCTCAATGAACGGGAGATGTGCAGAAGAAGCTACCTACGTGATTGCTCAAAAAGGTAGAGAAATCATAAAAAAACAAACGCGCACGTAAGGACCTATTAAGCGACAGAACTAATTCAAAAAACCGTCGATAAACTATGCACGTCAGAACATATGTCAACAAATTGTATCCAAAACAATAGTTGCCTCTGCAAAATATAAACCACAAATTCGGTCCTCCGAGCAACCCAGCCCTGGTATTCCTCCCACAAATTTCGACCCTCCTCCCAAGCCAAAATATTGCCAAATTTTACCACATGTACCCTAAATTTTCGGCTTAGACTGATTTTTAATGACATTTTCGCTATTTTAGCTATAAAAACACACAAAAGTAGTTTGTTTTTTAATTTTCAATTTTCAATTCAAAATTGTTTAGCAGGTTTTACACAAGCAACCTAAAAATTTGCAAAACTTTTTCCATAAATATGCCCCCCATTTTTCGTGAGCCTCCCATCGATGGGGGAGAGAGCTTCTTTGAGACCCCCCCCAATAAAGTTTGACATAGATGTAAGCCAGCCAGTCCCCCCCCCCAAATTTCCGGTAGACCTACCAACATGGCATCCAGTGCTCGTTCCAGAATTTCACGGTCTTCCTGAGTTTTAGGGGTATGCTTAATCAATTCCTGAAACAATAACAACGAGTATTCGATTTTCACACAACAAGCACATATTATGAGCAGGGGCGGATCCGGGGCGCACCCCCGTTCGTGATTCGAAGGAAGAAAAAATTAAGTAGAAAAATAGAAAAAATAGGCAAAAAAGACTAAAAGCTTTCCCGACCGCAGCGCTAGTTTTCTGCTTCTTAACGGCATAGTTATTGTATTTACTCAAGAAAAAGCATGAAAAGCATCCGAGTGTTCGGAGAAAACGGCAATGTTTGCCTAAAAATGTGTAAAAAGTTTGTAAACAATTTCTTGATTCTTCAAAATGCAGAACATTAATGCCTCCAATGACCAATTTCATTGTAAAATTTAAAAAGTTTTTCAACTTCTGAGGGACCCCTTTCCCCCTGACCCTCGGTGGAAAACATTTGTACTACTGGGGGACTCCCACCCCCAGAGACCAAGTCCTGGATCCACCAGAGAATGGGAAAACAATATTATAGCAACCAACAGCAACAAAATCGATATATACGATTATATATATACATATATATATATATATATATATATATATATATATAGGTAATTAAAAGACACCTCCCACTATCCTCAAATTTGCACACATAAATTATT
This sequence comes from Trissonchulus latispiculum, assembly GCA_030248195.1. NCBI lineage: Eukaryota > Metazoa > Nematoda > Enoplea > Enoplida > Ironidae > Trissonchulus > Trissonchulus latispiculum. Next base: position 28,681 of record JASAND010005397.1, read on the forward strand.
AAAGTCTTCTTCACAGCAAAGAAATTCTGAATTTTAATTTCAAAACCAACCAATTTTGTCATCGTCAATAATTACAGTTTATCAAATAGGCCGTTATCAACAGCATATCCCCCTGCAGTACGTATATACCTTCAGCAATAAATGATATTTCAGAACTCGTTGCATTGGCACTGACAGCAAATCTTGGAGTCGAAATTTGCCCTTACTGGCTTCCATTTCGCAATTCTGCAAAATGCAAAAGTACATGATAAGACTGGGCAGAGAAAACAATTAAAAAACCACTGCTCTATCTACTGCCCTACGAGATACCACTAAAACATGACGATCACTATAACAGAGTATTTTTACAGGGGGATTCTCTTTCGAAATAGCCTCCCGAGTTTTTTTTGCTTTCTCACCTTCCCCCCCTCTCCCATCACGGATTTTTGGGTGCTCAAATATGTGCCAAAATATGTCCATTGACAAAAAATTTAGTAGCGTCGCCGTAGATTTTTTCGTAAAATTTTGAAAACTTTTTGCATTGCCCCATGAAAAAATATGTCAAAATATGTACAATTTTTGGTTCTTTCTTGCAATAATTCCCCACTCAGAGAGCGATAATTCCCGCCTCCCCCCCCCCCCCCCGAAAAAATCCCTAAAAACACACACCAAAATATTATTAAAACAATCGGCCAAAATTTCACAAAATAAACTATTAATTCATTATCCAGTTTCGGCCCCCGAAATTCCCGCCCCCCCCACAAAAAACTAACCGAAATTTTAGCCGCCACATCAGGGTCTTCCCGACAGAGCTGTTCAATGCGACACTGAGCGGGGGTGAGCTTGGCACAATACTCCGAGTAGGCCGTAAAAGGTCGTTTCCATCGGATGAAAACATCACCAATTCGTTGTGAGGAAGAGGTGCTGAGGGCGCTACCCCCAATTATTCCGGGGGTTCCGGGGGTACCAGAACCGGCAGGGGAGGGTGGGGATTGGGAGGAGCAACTGTTGGGGGTTGTCGAATTTGGAGGGTGGGCGCTCCCCACCCCGTTGCTGAGAAGACAAACGGAGAGGCGAACTGCTTTGGATAGTTCGGACTGAAAGGCCGTATGAATTTGAGCCAATTCCTGAAAAAAAGAGAAGAAAATGAAAAAACAGTGAAAAAATACATAAATTCAAAGGACTACGCAAAAGAGACAATGATCACTAAGTCACCAAATGAAGTATATACTCGCTCTTATAATCTGGCTTTTTCCTAGGCAAAAATTTCTGGGGGGAAGTCTGGGGGGCGGCCCCCCCAGGTCTGGGAGGGCACGGATTTCTGGAGGGGGGGAATTTTTTAGAAAAATTTTTTTAAAATAGCTATTTTTTGCTGCTAAGCTAAAATATTAACTATTTTTAACCTAAATTTAAGCTTAAAATAGCTAAAAAAACTGCTTAAAAATGTGTAAAAATCCAATATTTTGGAAAAAAATCCAATTCCAATCCAATCCGGAACAATTTTTTCAAAATTTACTCTGAAAACCCTATTTTTCCGGGCACTTCAAAGTTCTGGGGGGGGGAAGGCCCGAATCCTGGGGGGGGGGGGCGATTCTGGGGTGGAGCCAAGTCTGTGGAGGGAACGAAATTCTGGGGGGGCCGCCCCCCCCCCCCCCCCCCCCCCCGTAGGAAAAAGCCAGATAATTATGTATATGTAGGAAACGTCAAAAATAGCAGGAAAATTGGAAAAAAGTGGAACTGAATCTAATCAAACCTGAAGATTCATAAAAATGGTATCATGGTCCTCGGAACGTAGCACGTCTCTTAATGGTCCCATGAATTTCTGAAAAAAGAAGAAAGAATATTACAATTTTTGCAGAATGAACTGTCAAAATTAATATATAATATTTACAAAAAACTAACTTCTACTGAAAGTAAGTACTACACACAATACCCTATATCACCACCGAACAAAATTTACACCTGATTATTATTTTGTGAAATCTATTACCTTACCAATAATCCAATTCTTGATTCGGGAATTTTGAATATTTCAAGTCAGTACCCGTCAAAAGATTTTTCATCTCTTCATTCATTTCCTTTGGAAAAAAGATCAAACAACTCAATATAAACTTAAACTAAAGCCATTAAAATTCAAACTTGATACCTTGAGTAACATGTTGAGAGCGTCCACATAGTTTCGCTCAGTATCCAGCAATTCCTTAAGACAATGTTCTCGCTTATCTTTAGGCTTAAAATCCTAGAAAAATACTGCAACGAATTTTATCAATCCCACATAATATGCGTATGCCAACACAGATGCTAGGGGGAAAACCTCTCGTTAGGCTGACAATTCGCAAAAAATTCCTTTACACCTAGGTAACCGAACTCAAAAGTTTATTTAAATTAATTAACAATTTTAATTAATTAATTACCTCCTTCTGTTCAGCCTGCCGCCGGGTCACAATATGATCATAAATTCGATCCCTCTCATCGCTCTCAATCACATTATAATCATCATCTTCCAATTCCCTTTCTCTGAAAAAGAAAAAATAAAAAATCATAGCAACAAGAAAATTAAGACAAAATACCGTAAAATACGCTTTTCTTCTATAAGTACGTATCTGCTGGATATTTTGCTAGGAGGGCGTACCCTCCACTTGTTGGGCTTCCCCCACTCACCCTAGGGTGCCAGAAAATGCCAAATTTTCAAGGATGTTTGGTCGAAAACAGACTATTTAGGTATTAAATTTAATTTTGGAACACTGTTTAGCACAGTTATTGCAGTATATACATATATACGTATATATAAAATAGGCTATTTTTATTAATGTTTAGCATTTTTAGCCCACTATTTCCCCACCCCAATTTTGGACCTCCAGCCCCACTTGTGAGGGGGGGGGGGAAGAGGGCGTATATATACACTTCAATTTGCCAACATTTTCTCAAGAAAGCTTATAATCCTTTTGCTTTCTATATAGTTACAGGCATTAGGTATATAGATCATAAAGTATCCTACAAAATCCTTTTTTCATTTTCTCCAAATTCCAATTTCATGCCCAATAAAATCACACCACCACCGTCAAATAATGTCCCATATGCATAGATATATATGCACAACGTAGGTATAAACATTAACGCAAGTACGTATGTCTAATCTTGCTTCGAGCTCAAAAGAAACGCCCCAAATAATTAGGAATTAAGCTACGGAGAAGAAAATGTCTACACTGGCATGTTCTTCTTTAGCTACAAAAGCATATATACGTTGTGCGGGCATATACTATATAATATACTAGGATTACATAAGCATGAATATGTAGAAGTCTGAAGAAACGGCGGGGGGGGGGCAAATGATTATTTACCAAGCCCCCCTGCTTTGGAATGATTACGTAGGTTTGTAGCACAGTTCTGGGTTGAGGGCAATCTAGCAAAATGAGAGAGACTTAGACTAAAGTGGCTGGTCGTGGGACATCTATTTGTCTCAATTAAGGAGGACTAGTATAAAATATTAGCATTAGCATAGCATATATGTATATTATGTAGTTCAAAATCGCTAGCATGACTACAATTACGTACATAAATATGCGTGCGTATACGACATGATGTAGGTATATAACGACTAAGAGACAACATACATAAGCACATCTTTCATCTCTCACAAATAAGCGGTTAAAATGGAGAAAACAGACTAATTAAATATATACAGTGGGGCACATGGGAAATTTTTTCGCGGGGGGACCTCAAAAAAACGTTGGGGGCTGGGGGCGAAATTGAAAAATATTTGGAAATAAGATTTGAAAAAAGCATTTTAAAAAAGCAAAAATAAGCGCAAATTAAAAAAACGAGTATATAAATTTCGCGCCGAAGGCTCGAAAATGTTCGAAAAATGTTAAAAAAGTTGATATTGATAGGTTTAAAACGCTGAAATAAGGGCAAATTAAGCAAAAATGAAGTCAATTTCGCACCGACGGCACAACAACTTTTGGCTTTAAGCCACTAAAAGAAAGTACAGGACTTACTCAGCCTCTTCAGCCAGCGTTTTGTAGACCTCATTGTAGTAGTCATGGTGGTGATTTTCCACACTTTTTTCTGGAAATCCGCTGAAAACAGGAAAAACACGCCACAACAGCGGTGAGCAAAACAAATCATAAAAAAAGGAAACATGACAAAGACAATCTGGGAGGAAAACTAAAGTTTACTGCGTATATATGTTACCAATTGAATATAAAAAGCCACACATCAAGAAAAGTCAAAAAATTCTCCTGTCAGGAAAACTCAAACCCCTGCCATATAATATATACTGAATGAAAGTAAGGGATTTTTTTCAAAACCGGATCTGTACTTTTCCGATTGTTTTCCTAAGAAACAGTACGTATGCGAAAACACAGTCAAAAACACAAAAACAAACTAGGCTCAACGTTACGTACCTAAACAACTGGCTTTTTCCTACAGGTGGGGGGCGCCCCCCCCAGAATTCGGTTCGCCCCCTCCCCCCAGAACTCTAAAGTGCCCAGAAAAAATAAGGTATTGAGGGTAGATTTTGAAAACTTTTTCCGGCCTCGCCGGATTCCTAGACATTTTTTAGATATTTTAAGCTTAGATTTAGGTTAAAACTAGTTTTTTTAGCTCAGCAGCAAAAAATAGCTGTCTTCATGCATTTTTTGGAATCTTTTTCTCCCCCCCCCCACCCACCCAGACCTGAGCTGAACAAACAAGCATCAAACTAGGTATATACTAGAAATGCCCCTAAATACGTACGTAATGCCGCTTTTCTGAGCCTTGGGTGACTTGGAAAGTTTGGAGAGAGCTTTGAGGACTTTGCCAAAGTCCGCCACATGATACAGTTCCCAGGCATCGAACAGGTCCGCCGGCTTCAGACCGAAAGACTGCTGGCAGGCCAACAGGAAGGCTGTGATGTTACGCATACAGGCAAACTGGAAAACAAAACATGGAACTAAACAAAATAATTCAGCAAAACAAATTAATAAAAGATTATATATATATATATATATATATAGATCTCGAATTCAAGTTAAAGAGCTAAAAAAGGAAGAATGTTTCACTGAGTGTCGTTTTAAATATATATTTACACATATAAGTATCTATAATAAAATTTAAAATTTATAAAAGAAAAATTTAAAATTTAAAATTTTTAAAACGTCGAAAAACGAATCTCACATAATAAAGAATGCCTATATATATAAATTATACAACGCTTTCTGTACCGAAACGACGAGGTGGTAAGGAGCCTCACAAACGGTTTCAAATCCACCCTGTAACGGATTTTCTAGCAATAACAAAAGCACAACGAGGGGGAATGTTCTAAAAGCGTGGGAGTTTAGACATTGCAGGAGAAAAAATTTGGACTGAGAAAAAACTGGAAGTCCTTAGGGAAAGCCCCAGAGCGGTGATTGCCTATCTTTGGGGTTGCGGCCGTCTCTTGCCCCTTCAGGAGGCGGTCAGGGCCAACTGACGATCGTCAGGTGGCCGGAAGCAACAACAACAAGAAATTTTGAATGTGTCCAGAGTGAACAGAAATAGTCAGGGAAAATTTGCCTCATATCTTTTCGCTGGGCGAGTTTTTGAAGCTAAGACTGCCTATTGCAGGCATCCCCGCACAAAATAAACTCCAGGTATATATATACAGTCCCGGCTAGAAATTACGTGCTCAGGTGCTAGCAGTCTGCTCGCAATCTGGTCGCAGTTGTTTTTGACGCTTGTTACAGCTACTGGTTGTCTGATCTTTTGCCGCTAAGCTATTTTACGTATATATCTACGTGTCTATCATAGCAGTTACATAATAACTTTTAACAGATTCTATGAGAACAGCATTTGCTCTTTCCAAAAATGCCGGTCTCGTCTTTCTACGACGCTTGGTAAGCTGCCAGCAGAATTTTAAAAAAATGGGAAAATAAAATCAAGGGCCGGGTGGGAAAAACCAATTTTTGCTTTTGCTGCCAAACTCCCAAAATGGTTACTACATAGTTGCTCAAAAGTCATCCACATAGCAAGTTTAATACGTTCTTTCACGTGAACAGCTCAAAATTGCATTTGGACCTGGCAATTTTGTGCTAGCCGGTAAAAACTTCATTTCGGCGCGGCGGATCGGCTGTGAGGCTCAGCAGAAGTGGTTAAAAAGTACTCCGGGACAAAGAAATAAGCGAAAAAACACTGAAACAACATATTTTATTTTATTTCATCGAATTCGAAAGATTTATATACAAATTTTTGCATTTTAACATAGAAACTGGTAACCTAGCCAGTTGATGCTGCAAACTTTGATGTTTGATTTTCTAGCTGATTATAAGGAATATCGTTAAAATAACTGCAGACATGAAGTCAGCGACGCCGGTTTTACCTGTCGCATAATGCATGCATAAAATCGCTAATCTGAGTTACCCTGGCCGAATATTGGGGTTGGTTTTTCCCCATCGGTCGGTTTTTCCGCCATTGGTTTTTTACCCCGGCTAATTAGCCGTTAATTACTAATTAACGACAGGACCTAGAGAGGTGATTTATATACCAAAGTGACAGTCTACACAGGGCTTGATAAGAAAAAATTTATAGCCGGATTGCTCCACTGGGTATATAGCTCTGCAGAGTCCAAAAAGCAACTACCTTGGTTTTTTCCCCGACCTCTATATGTATATATGTACAAGTAGGAAAAATGCTCCTTGCAGTCGCATGAAAAATACAATATGAGCCAGAAGGACAGCATTCAATTCGGGAAAAGACAAGATTTAAAATGTATAATATGAGCCAGCATTTACTTATGTAAAGGACAAGATTTAAAAGTTTAATATGAGCAGCTCCCTTTCTCGGGCTCATATTGACGCCTTGGGAACGATGTTGTGTACGCAACTTAATCGATGCCAACGTATAACATTAGAGTAAGTGTAAAAATAGACACTGCTCAGAGCCGCCGCCCCCAGGAGCCTGCACAGAGTAACTTAACATGCTACTTAGACTATTGATAATATCACACTATTTACGTAATTACGTATTATATATTTACGCAACCATAATCTGGGGTATTTTTACACAACGCACTTTTCAGCAAGTCCTTTTTGTCATTGTAGCCAGCATATATATACCATTAGCTAGCTGTCATATACCATTAGCTTCTGTCACAGATCTGGTGTATTCAATAAAGTATATATATGTCTGACTGAATGCTCTATCAGAATCATATGAGCAAGGCACGACGAAGATAGAGAGATACCACTCCCTGCGGGCTGTCCGTGCGGCGTCAATATGAGCCCGAGAAAGGGAGCTGCTCATATTAAACTTTTAAATCTTGTCCTTTACATAAGTAAATGCTGGCTCATATTATACATTTTAAATCTTGTCTTTTCCCGAATTGAATGCTGTCCTTCTGGCTCATATTGTATTTTTCATGCGACTGCAAGGAGCATTTTTCCTACTTGTCCTATTTCATTTTTGGGAATGAGGGAATGTGTAATGTGCTAATATGGTTTATTG